>JAQJVK010000172.1:0-293899 GCA_035578135.1 Flexamia atlantica | reverse complement strand
AACTTAGATGGATCACTGTCCACACATCCAAAGCGACTTTTTTAATCACCCGTATTTCCAAAACCTAAGGTTTTTACGGTAACTTGGGTGTATAATACAAAAGTTTCTGGTCCTATTCTATCATCCTATGTGTACGTCATGTTGGCAAACCTCCGTATTTTTTTTTATATTTCGTGTCAAAATTCGACAAATCGTTGTCCGCACATCGCATAGCGACTAATTTAATCACCCATATTTCCAAAACCTAAGTTTTTAAGGTAACTTGGGTGGTATAATACTAAATTTCAGGACCTATTCTATCATCCTATGTGTACGTCATGTTGGCACACTTCCGTATTTATTTTTATATTTCATGTCAAACTTAGACAAATCGTTGTCCGCACATCGCATAGCGACTAATTTAATCACCCATATTTCCAAAACCTAAGTTTTTAAGGTAACTTGGGTGGTATAATACTAAATTTCAGGACCTATTCTATCATCCTATGTGTACGTCATGTTGGCACACTTCCGTATTTATTTTATTTTTCATGTAATACTTTGACAAATCGCTGTCCGCACATCTCAATGCGACTACTTTAATCAGCCATATTTCCAAAACCTAAGTTTTTACGGTAACTTGGGTGGTATAATACAGAAGTTCTGGTCCTATTCTATCACCCTATGTGTACGTCATGTATCCACAATTCCGTATTTTATTTTTATATTTCATGTCAAACTTAGACAAATCGTTGTCCGCACATCGCATAGCGACTAATTTAATCACCCATATTTCCAAAACCTAAGTTTTTAAGGTAACTTGGGTGGTATAATACTAAATTTCAGGACCTATTCTATCATCCTATGTGTACGTCATGTTGGCACACTTCCGTATTTATTTTATTTTTCATGTCATACTTTGACAAATCGCTGTCCGCACATCTCAATGCGACTACTTTAATCAGCCATATTTCCAAAACCTAAGTTTTTACGGTAACTTGGGTGGTATAATACAGAAGTTCTGGTCCTATTCTATCACCCTATGTGTACGTCATGTTGGCACACCTCCGTATTTTTTTATATTTCGTGTCAAACCTCGACAAATCTCTGTCCGCACATCTCAATGCGACTACTTTAATCACCCATATTTCCAAAACCTAAGTTTTTAAGGTAACTTGGGTGGTATAATACTAAATTTCAGGACCTATTCTATCATCCTACGTGTACGTCATGTTGGCACACTTCCGTAATTATTTTATTTTTCATGTCATACTTTGACAAATTGCTGTCCGCACATCTCAATGCGACTACTTAATCAGCCATATTTCCAAAACCTATGTTTTTACGGTAACTTGGGTGGTATAATACAGAAGTTCTGGACCTATTCTATCAGCCTACGTGTACCCCTATGTGTACGTCATGTATCCACAATTCCGTATTTATTTTTATATTTCATGTCAAACTTAGACAAATCGTTGTCCGCACATCGCATAGCGACTAATTTAATTACCCATATTTCCAAAACCTAAGTTTTAAGGTAACTTGGGTGGTATAATACTAAATTTCAGGACATATTCTATCATCCTATGTGTACGTCATGTTGGCACACTTCCGTATTTATTTTATTTTTCATGTCATACTTTGACAAATCGCTGTCCGCACATCTCAATGCGACTACTTTAATCAGCCATATTTCCAAAACCTAAGTTTTTACGGTAACTTGGGTGGTATAATACAGAAGTTCTGGTCCTATTCTATCACCCTATGTGTACGTCATGTTGGCACACCTCCATATTTATTATTATATCTCATGTCATACTTAGACAAATCGTTGTCCGCACATCGCATAGCGACTAATTTAATCACCCATATTTCCAAAACCTAAGTTTTTAGGTAATTTGGGTGGTATAATACTAAATTTCAGGACCTATTCTATCATCCTATGTGTACGTAATGTTGGCACACCTCCGTATTTTTTTTATATTTCGTGTCAAACTTCGACAAATCTCTGTCCGCACATCTCAATGCGACTACTTTAATCACCCATATTTCCAAAACCTAAGTTTTTAAGGTAACTTGGGTGGTATAATACTAAATTTCAGGACCTATTCTATCATCCTATGTGTACGTCATGTTGGCACACTTCCGTATTTATTTTATTTTTCATGTCATACTTTGACAAATCGCTGTCCGCACATCTCAATGCGACTACTTTAATCAGCCATATTTCCAAAACCTAAGTTTTTACGGTAACTTGGGTGGGTATAATACAGAAGTTCTGGACCTATTCTATCACCCTACGTGTACCCCTTTGTGTACGTCATGTATCCACAATTCCGTATTTATTTTTATATTTCATGTCAAACTTAGACAAATCGTTGTCCGCACATCGCATAGCGACTAATTTAATTACCCACATTTCCAAAACCTAAGTTTTTACGGTAACTTGGGTGGTATAATACAGAAGTTCTTGTCCTATTTCATCACCCTACGTGTACGTCATGCTGACACACTGCCGTATTTATTTTATATTTTATGTCAAACTTAGATGGATCACTGTCCACACATCCAAGCGACTATTTTAATCACCCGTATTTCCAAAACCTAAGTTTTTACGGTAACTTGGGTGGTATAATACAAAAGTTCTGGTCCTATTCTATCATCCTATGGTACGTCATGTTGGCACACCTCCGTATTTTTTTTTTTAATTCGTGTCAAAATTCGACATATCGTTGTCCGCACATCGCATAGCGACTAATTTAATCACCCATATTTCCAAAACCTAAGTTTTTAAGGTAACTTGGGTGGTATAATACTAAATTTCAGGACCTATTCTATCATTCTATGTGTACGTCATGTTGGCACACTTCCGTATTTATTTTTATATTCATGTCAAACTTAGACAAATCGTTGTCCGCACATCTCATAGCGACTAATTTAATCACCCATATTTCCAAAACCTAAGTTTTTAAGGTAACTTGGGTGGTATAATACTAAATTTCAGGACCTATTCTATCATCCTATGTGTACGTCATGTTGGCACACTTCCGTATTTATTTTATTTTTCATGTAATACTTTGACAAATCGCTGTCCGCACATCTCAATGCGACTACTTTAATCAGCCATATTTCCAAAACCTAAGTTTTACGGTAACTTGGGTGGTATAATACAGAAGTTCTGGTCCTATTCTATCACCCTATGTGTACGTCATGTATCCACAATTCCGTATTTATTTTTATATTTCATGTCAAACTTAGACAAATCGTTGTCCGCACATCGCATAGCGACTAATTTAATTACCCACATTTCCAAAACCTAAGTTTTTACGGTAACTTGGGTGGTATAATACAGAAGTTCTTGTCCTATTTTCATCACCCTACGTGTACGTCATGCTGACACACTGCCGTATTTATTTTATATTTTATGTCAAACTTAGATGGATCACTGTCCACACATCCAAAGCGACTATTTTAATCACCCGTATTTCCAAAACCTAAGTTTTTAAGGTAATTTGGGTGGTATAGTACTAAAGTTCTGGACCTATTCTATCATCTTATGTGTACGTCATGTTGGCACACCTCCGTATTTTTTTTATATTTCGTGTCAAACTTCGACAAATCTCTGTCCGCACATCGCAATGCGACTACTTTAATCAGCCATATTTCCAAAACCTAAGTTTTTACGGTAACTTGGGTGGTATAATACAAATGTTCTGGACCTATTCTATCATCCTATGTGTACGTCATGTTGGCACACCTCCGTATTTTTTTTATATTTCGTGTCAAACTTCGACAAATCGTTGTCCGCACATCTCAATGCGACTACTTTAATCAGCCATATTTCCAAAACCTAAGTTTTTACGGTAACTTGGGTGGTATAATACAGAAGTTCTGGTCCTATTTCATCACCCTACGTGTACGTCATGCTGACACACTGCCGTATTTATTTTATATTTTATGTCAAACTTAGATGGATCACTGTCCACACATCCAAAGCGACTATTTTAATCACCCGTATTTCCAAAACCTAAGTTTTTACGGTAACTTGGGTGGTATAATACAAAAGTTCTGGTCCTATTCTATCATCCTATGGTACGTCATGTTGGCACACCTCCGTATTTTTTTTTTAATTCGTGTCAAAATTCGACAAATCGTTGTCCGCACATCGCATAGCGACTAATTTAATCACCCATATTTCCAAAACCTAAGTTTTTAAGGTAACTTGGGTGGTATAATACTAAATTTCAGGACCTATTCTATCATTCTATGTGTACGTCATGTTGGCACACTTCCGTATTTATTTTTATATTTCATGTCAAACTTAGACAAATCGTTGTCCGCACATCTCATAGCGACTAATTTAATCACCCATATTTCCAAAACCTAAGTTTTTTAAGGTAACTTGGGTGGTATAATACTAAATTTCAGGACCTATTCTATCATCCTATGTGTACGTCATGTTGGCACACTTCCGTATTTATTTTATTTTTCATGTAATACTTTGACAAATCGCTGTCCGCACATCTCAATGCGACTACTTTAATCAGCCATATTTCCAAAACCTAAGTTTTACGGTAACTTGGGTTGTATAATACAGAAGTTCTGGTCCTATTCTATCACCCTATGTGTACGTCATGTATCCACAATTCCGTATTTATTTTTATATTTCATGTCAAACTTAGACAAATCGTTGTCCGCACATCGCATAGCGACTAATTTAATCACCCATATTTCCAAAACCTAAGTTTTTAAGGTAACTTGGGTGGTATAATACTAATTTCAGGACCTATTCTATCATCCTATGTGTACGTCATGTTGGCACACTTCCGTATTTATTTTATTTTTCATGTCATACTTTGACAAATCGCTGTCCGCACATCTCAATGCGACTACTTTAATCAGCCATATTCCAAAACCTAAGTTTTTACGGTAACTTGGGTGGTATAATACAGAAGTTCTGGTCCTATTCTATCACCCTATGTGTACGTCATGTTGGCACACCTCCGTATTTTTTTTATATTTCGTGTCAAACCTCGACCAATCTCTGTCCGCACATCTCAATGCGACTACTTTAATCACCCATATTTCCAAAACCTAAGTTTTTAAGGTAACTTGGGTGGTATATACTAAATTTCAGGACCTATTCTATCATCCTACGTGTACGTCATGTTGGCACACTTCCGTATTTATTTTATTTTTTCATGTCATACTTTGACAAATTGCTGTCCGCACATCTCAATGCGACTACTTTAATCAGCCATATTTCCAAAACCTAAGTTTTTACGGTAACTTGGGTGGTATAATACAGAAGTTCTGGACCTATTCTATCAGCCTAAGTGTACCCCTATGTGTACGTCATGTATCCACAATTCCGTATTTATTTTTATATTTCATGTCAAACTTAGACAAATCGTTGTCCGCACATCGCATAGCGACTAATTTAATTACCCATATTTCCAAAACCTAAGTTTTTAAGGTAACTTGGGTGGTATAATACTAAATTTCAGGACCTATTCTATCATCCTATGTGTACGTCATGTTGGCACACTTCCGTATTTATTTTATTTTTCATGTCATACTTTGACAAATCGCTGTCCGCACATCTCAATGCGACTACTTTAATCAGCCATATTTCCAAAACCTAAGTTTTTACGGTAACTTGGGTGGTATAATACAGAAGTTCTGGTCCTATTCTATCACCCTATGTGTACGTCATGTTGGCACACCTCCATATTTATTATTATATTTCATGTCATACTTAGACAAATCGTTGTCCGCACATCGCATAGCGACTAATTTAATCACCCATATTTCCAAAACCTAAGTTTTTAAGGTAATTTGGGTGGTATAATACTAAATTTCAGGACCTATTCTATCATCCTATGTGTACGTCATGTTGGCACACTTCCGTATTTAGTTTAATTTTCATGTCATACTTTGACAAATCGCTGTCCGCACATCTCAATGCGACTACTTTAATCAGCCATATTTCCAAAACCTAGGTTTTTACGGTAACTTGGGTGGTATAATACAGAAGTTCTGGTCCTATTCTATCACCCTATGTGTACGTCATGTATCCACAATTCCGTATTTATTTTTATATTTCATGTCAAACTTAGACAAATCGTTGTCCGCTCATCGCATAGCGACTAATTTAATCACCCATATTTTCATAACCTAAGTTTTTACGGTAACTTGGGTGGTATAGTACTAAAGTTCTGGACCTATTCTATCATCCTATGTGTACGTAATGTTGGCACACCTCCGTATTTTTTTTATATTTCGTGTCAAACTTCGACAAATCTCTGTCCGCACATCTCAATGCGACTACTTTAATCACCCATATTTCCAAAACCTAAGTTTTTAAGGTAACTTGGGTGGTATAATACTAAATTTCAGGACCTATTCTATCATCCTATGTGTACGTCATGTTGGCACACTTCCGTATTTATTTTATTTTTCATGTCATACTTTGACAAATCGCTGTCCGCACATCTCAATGCGACTACTTTAATCACCCATATTTCCAAAACCTAAGTTTTTACGGTAACTTGGGTGGTATAATACAGACGTTCTGGACCTATTCTATCACCCTACGTGTACCCCTTTGTGTACGTCATGTATCCACAATTCCGTATTTATTTTTATATTTCATGTCAAACTTAGACAAATCGTTGTCCGCACATCGCATAGCGACTAATATAATTACCCACATTTCCAAAACCTAAGTTTTTACGGTAACTTGGGTGGTATAATACAGAAGTTCTTGTCCTATTTCATCACCCTACGTGTACGTCATGCTGACACACTGCCGTATTTATTTTATATTTTATGTCAAACTTAGATGGATCACTGTCCACACATCCAAAGCGACTATTTTAATCACCCGTATTTCCAAAACCTAAGTTTTTAAGGTAATTTGGGTGGTATAGTACTAATGTTCTGGACCTATTCTATCATCTTATGTGTACGTCATGTTGGCACACCTCCGTATTTTTTTTATATTTCGTGTCAAACTTCGACAAATCTCTGTCCGCACATCTCAATGCGACTACTTTAATCAGCCATATTTCCAAAACCTAAGTTTTTACGGTAACTTGGGTGGTATAATACAAATGTTCTGGACCTATTCTATCATCCTATGTGTACGTCATGTTGGCACACCTCCGTATTTTTTTATATTTCGTGTCAAACTTCGACAAATCGTTGTCCGCACATCTCAATGCGACTACTTTAATCAGCCATATTTCCAAAACCTAAGTTTTTACGGTAACTTGGGTGGTATAATACAGAAGTTCTGGTCCTATTTCATCACCCTACGTGTACGTCATGCTGACACACTGCCGTATTTATTTTATATTTTATGTCAAACTTAGATGGATCACTGTCCACACATCCAAAGCGACTATTTTAATCACCCGTATTTCCAAAACCTAAGTTTTTACGGTAACTTGGGTGGTATAATACAAAAGTTCTGGTCCTATTCTATCATCCTATGGTACGTCATGTTGGCACACCTCCGTATTTTTTTTTAATTCGTGTCAAAATTCGACAAATCGTTGTCCGCACATCGCATAGCGACTAATTTAATCACCCATATTTCCAAAACCTAAGTTTTTAAGGTAACTTGGGTGGTATAATACTAAATTTCAGGACCTATTCTATCATCCTATGTGTACGTCATGTTGGCACACTTCCGTATTTATTTTTATATTTCATGTCAAACTTAGACAAATCGTTGTCCGCACATCTCATAGCGACTAATTTAATCACCCATATTTCCAAAACCTAAGTTTTTAAGGTAACTTGGGTGGTATAATACTAAATTTCAGGACCTATTCTATCATCCTATGTGTACGTCATGTTGGCACACTTCCGTATTTATTTTATTTTTCATGTAATACTTTGACAAATCGCTGTCCGCACATCTCAATGCGACTACTTTAATCAGCCATATTTCCAAAACCTAAGTTTTACGGTAACTTGGGTGGTATAATACAGAAGTTCTGGTCCTATTCTATCACCCTATGTGTACGTCATGTATCCACAATTCCGTATTTATTTTTATATTTCATGTCAAACTTAGACAAATCGTTGTCCCCACATCGCATAGCGACTAATTTAATCACCCATATTTCCAAAACCTAAGTTTTTAAGGTAACTTGGGTGGTATAATACTAAATTTCAGGACCTATTCTATCATCCTATGTGTACGTCATGTTGGCACACTTCCGTATTTATTTTATTTTTCATGTCATACTTTGACAAATCGCTGTCCGCACATCTCAATGCGACTACTTTAATCAGCCATATTTCCAAAACCTAAGTTTTTACGGTAACTTGGTTGGTATAATACAGAAGTTCTGGTCCTATTCTATCACCCTATGTGTACGTCATGTTGGCACACCTCCGTATTTATTATTATATTTCATGTCATACTTAGACAAATCGTTGTCCGCACATCGCATAGCGACTAATTTAATCACCCATATTTCCAAAACCTAAGTTTTTACGGTAACTTGGGTGGTATAATACAGAAGTTCTGGACCTATTCTATCACCCTACGTGTACCCCTATGTGTACGTCATGTATCCACAATTCCGTATTTATTTTTATATTTCATGTCAAACTTAGACAAATCGTTGTCCGCACATCGCATAGCGACTAATTTAATTACCCATATTTCCAAAACCTAAGTTTTTACGGTAACTTGGGTGGTATAATACAGAAGTTCTGGTCCTATTTCATCACCCTACGTGTACGTCATGCTGACACACTGCCGTATTTATTTTATATATTATGTCAAACTTAGATGGATCACTGTCCACACATCCAAAGCGACTATTTTAATCACCCGTATTTCCAAAACCTAAGTTTTTAAGGTAACTTGGGTGGTATAGTACTAAAGTTCTGGACCTATTCTATCATCCTATGTGTACGTCATGTTGGCACACCTCCGTATTTTTTTTATATTTCGTGTCAAACTTCGACAAATCTCTGTCCGCACATCTCAATGCGACTACTTTAATCAGCCATATTTCCAAAACCTAAGTTTTTACGGTAACTTGGGTGGTATAATACAAATGTTCTGGACCTATTCTATCATCCTATGTGTACGTCATGTTGGCACACCTCCGTATTTTTTTTATATTTCGTGTCAAACTTCGACAAATCGTTGTCCGCACATCTCAATGCGACTACTTTAATCAGCCATATTTCCAAAACCTAAGTTTTTACGGTAACTTGGGTGGTATAATACAGAAGTTCTGGTCCTATTTCATCACCCTACGTGTACGTCATGCTGACACACTGCCGTATTTATTTTATATTTTATGTCAAACTTAGATGGATCACTGTCCACACATCCAAAGCGACTATTTTAATCACTCGTATTTCCAAAACCTAAGTTTTTACGGTAAATTGGGTGGTATAATACAAAAGTTCTAGTCCTATTCTATCATCCTATGTGTTCGTCATGTTGGCACACCTCCGTATTTTTTTTATATTTCGTGTCAAACTTAGACAAATCGTTGTCCGCACATCGCAAAGCGACTAATTTAATCACCCATATTTCCAAAACCTAAGTTTTTAAGGTAACTTGGGTGGTATAATACTAAATTTAAGGACCTATTCTATCATCCTATGTGTACGTCATGTTGGCACACTTCCGTATTTAATTTATTTTTCACGTCATACTTTGACAAATCGCTGTCCGCACATCTCAATGCGACTACTTTAATCAGCCATATTTCCAAAACCTAAGTTTTTACGGTAACTTGGGTGGTATAATACAGAAGTTCTGTTCCTATTCTATCACCCTATGTGTACGTCATGTATCCACAATTCCGTATTTATTTTTATATTTCATGTCAAACTTAGACAAATCGTTGTCCGCACATCGCATAGCGACTAATTTAATCACCCATATTTCCAAAACCTAAGTTTTTAAGGTAACTTGGGTGGTATAATACTAAAAACTTGGGTGGTATAATACTAAATTTTAGGACCTATTCTATCATCCTATGTGTACGTCATGTTGGCACACTTCCGTATTTATTTTATTTTTCATGTCATACTTTGACAAATCGCTGTCCGCACATCTCAATGCGACTACTTTAATCAGCCATATTTCCAAAACCTAAGTTTTTACGGTAACTTGGGTGGTATAATACAGAAGTTCTGGTCCTATTCTATCACCCTATGTGTACGTCATGTTGGCACACCTTCTTATTTATTATTATATTTCTTGCATACTTAGACAAATCGTTGTCCGCACATCGCATAGCGACTAATTTAATCACCCATATTTCCAAAACCTAAGTTTTTAAGGTAACTTGGGTGGTATAATACTAAATTTCAGGACCTATTCTATCATTCTATGTGTACGTCATGTTGGCACACTTCCGTATTTATTTTATTTTTCATGTCATACTTTGACAAATCGCTGTCCGCACATCTCAATGCGACTACTTTAATCAGCCATATTTCCAAAACCTAAGTTTTTACGGTAACTTGGGTGGTATAATACAGAAGTTCTGGTCCTATTCTATCACCCTATGTGTACGTCATGTATCCACAATTCCGTATTTATTTTTATATTTCATGTCAAACTTAGACAAATCGTTGTCCGCACATCGCATAGCGACTAATTTAATCACCCATATTTCCAAAACCTAAGTTTTTAAGGTAACTTGGGTGGTATAATACTAAATTTCAGGACCTATTCTATCATCCTATGTGTACGTCATGTTGGCACACTTCCGTATTTATTTTATTTTTCATGTCATACTTTGACAAATCGCTGTCCGCACATCTCAATGCGACTACTTTAATCAGCCATATTTCCAAAACCTAAGTTTTTACGGTAACTTGGGTGGTATGATACATAAGTTCTGGTCCTATTTCATCACCATACGTGTACGTAATGTTGGCACACCTCCGTATTTATTATTATATTTCATGTCATACTTAGACAAATCGTTGTCCGCACATCCTATAGCGACTAATTTAATCACCCATATTTTCAAAACCTAAGTTTTTACGGTAACTTGGGTGGTATAATACAGAAGTTCTGGTCCTATTCTATCACCCTATGTGTACGTCATGTATCCACAATTCCGTATTTATTTTTATATTTCATGTCAAACTTAGACAAATCGTTGTCCGCACATCGCATAGCGACTAATTTAATCACCCATATTTCCAAAACCTAAGTTTTTAAGGTAACTTGGGTGGTATAATACTAAATTTCAGGACCTATTCTATCATCCTATGTGTACGTCATGTTGGCACACTTCCATATTTATTTTATTTTTCATGTCATACTTTGACAAATCGTTGTCCGCACATCTCAATGCGACTACTTTAATCAGCCATATTTCCAAAACTTAAGTTTTTACGGTAACTTGGGTGGTATAATACAGAAGTTCTGGACCTATTCTATCACCCTACGTGTACCCCTATGTGTACGTCATGTATCCACAATTCCGTATTTATTTTTATATTTCATGTCAAACTTGGACAAATCGTTGTCCGCACATCGCATAGCGACTAATTTAATCACCCATATTTCCAAAACCTAAGTTTTTACGGTAACTTGGGTGGTATAATACAGAAGTTCTGGTCCTATTTCATCACCCTACGTGTACGTCATGCTGACACACTGCCGTATTTATTTTATATTTTATGTCAAACTTAGGTCGATCACTGTCCACACATCCAAAGCGACTATTTTAATCACCCGTATTTCCAAAACCTAAGTTTTTAAGGTTAACTTGGGTGGTATAGTACTAAAGTTCTGGACCTATTCTATCATCCTATGTGTACGTTATGTTGGCACACCTCCTTATTTTTTTTTATATTTCGTGTCAAACTTCGACAAATCTCTGTCCGCACATCTCAATGCGACTACTTTAATCAGCCATATTTCCAAAACCTAAGTTTTTACGGTAACTTGGGTGGTATAATACAGAAGTTCTGGTCCTATTCTATCACCCTATGTGTACGTCATGTATCCACAATTCCGTATTTATTTTTATATTTCATGTCAAACTTAGACAAATCGTTGTCCGCACATCGCATAGCGACTAATTTAATCACCCATATTTCCAACACCTAAGTTTTTACGGTAACTTGGGTGGTATAATACAGAAGTTCTGGTCCTATTCTATCACCCTATGTGTACGTCATGTATCCACAATTCCGTATTTATTTTTATATTTCATGTCAAACTTAGACAAATCGTTGTCCGCACATCGCATAGCGACTAATTTAATCACCCATATTTTCCAAAACCTAAGTTTTTAAGGTAACTTGGGTGGTATAATACTAAATTTCAGGACCTATTCTATCATCCTATGTGTACGTCATGTTGGCACACTTCCGTATTTATTTTATTTTTCATGTCATACTTTGACAAATCGCTGTCCGCACATCTCAATGCGACTACTTTAATCAGCCATATTTCCAAAACCTAAGTTTTTACGGTAACTTGGGTGGTATAATACAGAAGTTCTGGTCCTATTCTATCACCCTATGTGTACGTCATGTATCCACAATTCCGTATTTATTTTTATATTTCATGTCAAACTTAGACAAATCGTTGTCCGCACATCGCATAGCGACTAATTTAATCACCCGTATTTCCAAAACCTAAGTTTTTAAGGTTAACTTGGGTGGTATAGTACTAAAGTTCTGGACCTATTCTATCATCCTATGTGTACGTTATGTTGGCACACCTCCGTATTTTTTTTTATATTTCGTGTCAAACTTCGACAAATCTCTGTCCGCACATCTCAATGCGACTACTTTAATCAGCCATATTTCCAAAACCTAAGTTTTTACGGTAACTTGGGTGGTATAATACAGAAGTTCTGGTCCTATTCTATCACCCTATGTGTACGTCATGTATCCACAATTCCGTATTTATTTTTATATTTCATGTCAAACTTAGACAAATCGTTGTCCGCACATCGCATAGCGACTAATTTAATCACCCATATTTCCAACACCTAAGTTTTTACGGTAACTTGGGTGGTATAATACAGAAGTTCTGGTCCTATTCTATCACCCTATGTGTACGTCATGTATCCACAATTCCGTATTTATTTTTATATTTCATGTCAAACTTAGACAAATCGTTGTCCGCACATCGCATAGCGACTAATTTAATCACCCATATTTTCCAAAACCTAAGTTTTTAAGGTAACTTGGGTGGTATAATACTAAATTTCAGGACCTATTCTATCATCCTATGTGTACGTCATGTTGGCACACCTCCGTATTTATTTTATTTTTCATGTCATACTTTGACAAATCGCTGTCCGCACATCTCAATGCGACTACTTTAATCAGCCATATTTCCAAAACCTAAGTTTTTACGGTAACTTGGGTTGTATAATACAGAAGTTCTGGTCCTATTCTATCACCCTATGTGTACGTCATGTATCCACAATTCCGTATTTATTTTTATATTTCATGTCAAACTTAGACAAATCGTTGTCCGCACATCGCATAGCGACTAATTTAATCACCCATATTTCCAAAACCTAAGTTTTTAAGGTAACTTGGGTGGTATAATACTAAATTTCAGGACCTATTCTATCATCCTATGTGTACGTCATGTTGGCACACTTCCGTATTTATTTTATTTTTCATGTCATACTTTGACAAATCGCTGTCCGCACATCTCAATGCGACTACTTTAATCAGCCATATTTCCAAAACCTAATTTTTTACGGTAACTTGGGTTGTATAATACAGAAGTTCTGGTCCTATTCTATCACCCTATGTGTACGTCATGTTGGCACACCTCCGTATTTATTATTATATTTCATGTCATACTTAGAAAAATCGTTGTCCGCACATCGCATAGCGACTAATTTAATCACCCATATTTCCAAAACCTAAGTTTTTAAGGTAACTTGGGTGGTATAATACAGAAGTTCTGGTCCTATTCTATCACCCTATGTGTACGTCATGTATCCACAATTCCGTATTTATTTTTATATTTCATGTCAAACTTAGACAAATCGTTGTCCGCACATCGCATAGCGACTAATTTAATCACCCATATTTCCAAAACCTAAGTTTTTAAGGTAACTTGGGTGGTATAATACTAAATTTCAGGACCTAATCTATCATCCTATGTGTACGTCATGTTGGCACACTTCCGTATTTATTTTATTCTCATGTCATACTTTGACAAATCGCTGTCCGCACATCTCAATGCGACTACTTTAATCAGCCATATTTCCAAAACCTAAGTTTTTACGGTAACTTGGGTGGTATAATACAGAAGTTCTGGTCTTATTCTATCACCCTATGTGTACGTCATTTATCCACAATTCCGTATTTATTTTTATATTTCATGTCATAATTAGACAAATCGTTGTCCGCACATCGCATAGCGACTAATTTAATCACCCATATTTCCAAAACCTAAGTTTTTACGGTAACTTGGGTGGTATAGTACTAAAAATCTGGACCTATTCTATCATCCTATGTGTACGTCATGTTGGCACACCTCCGTATTTTTTTATATTTCGTGTCAAACTTCGACAAATCGTTGTCCGCACATCGCATAGCGACTAATTTAATCAGCCATATTTCCAAAACCTAAGTTTTTACGGTAACTTGGGTGGTATAATACAGAAGTTCTGGTCTTATTCTATCACCCTATGTGTACGTCATGTATCCACTATTCCGTATTTATTTTTATATTTCATGTCATACTTTGACAAATCGCTGTCCGCACATCTCAATGCGACTACTTTAATCAGCCATATTTCCAAAACCTAAGTTTTTACGGTAACTTGGGTGGTATAATACAGAAGTTCTGGTCCTATTCTATCACCCTACGTGTACGTAATGTTGGCACACTGCCGTATTTATTTTATATTTTATGTCAAACTTAGGTGGATCTCTGTCCACACATCCAAAGCGACTATTTTAATCACCCGTATTTCCAAAACCTAAGTTTTTAAGGTAACTTGGGTGGTATAGTACTAAAGTTCTGGACCTATTCTATCATCCTATGTGTACGTCATGTTGGCACACTTCCGTATTTATTTTATTTTTCATGTCATACTTTGACAAATCGCTGTCCGCACATCTCAATGCGACTACTTTAATCAGCCATATTTCCAAAACCTAAGTTTTTACGGTAACTTGGGTGGTATAATACAGAAGTTCTGGTCCTATTCTATCACCCTATGTGTACGTCATGTATCCACAATTCCGTATTTATTTTTATATTTCATGTCAAACTTAGACAAATCGTTGTCCGCACATCGCATAGCGACTAATTTAATCACCCATATTTCCAAAACCTAAGTTTTTAAGGTAACTTGGGTGGTATAATACTAAATTTCAGGACCTATTCTATCATCCTATGTGTACGTCATGTTGGCACACTTCCGTATTTATTTTATTTTTCATGTCATACTTTGACAAATCGCTGTCCGCACATCTCAATGCGACTACTTTAATCAGCTATATTTCCAAAACCTAAGTTTTTACGGTAACTTGGGTTGTATAATACAGAAGTTCTGGTCCTATTCTATCACCCTATGTGTACGTCATGTTGGCACACCTCCGTATTTATTATTATATTTCATGTCATACTTAGACAAATCGTTGTCCGCACATCGCATAGCGACTAATTTAATCACCCATATTTCCAAAACCTAAGTTTTTAAGGTAACTTGGGTGGTATAATACAGAAGTTCTGGTCCTATTCTATCACCCTATGTGTACGTCATGTATCCACAATTCCGTATTTATTTTTATATTTCATGTCAAACTTAGACAAATCGTTGTCCGCACATCGCATAGCGACTAATTTAATCACCCATATTTCCAAAACCTAAGTTTTTAAGGTAACTTGGGTGGTATAATACTAAATTTCAGGACCTATTCTATCATCCTATGTGTACGTCATGTTGGCACACTTCCGTATTTATTTTATTTCTCATGTCATACTTTGACAAATCGCTGTCCGCACATCTCAATGCGACTACTTTAATCAGCCATATTTCCAAAACCTAAGTTTTTACGGTAACTTGGGTGGTATAATACAGAAGTTCTGGTCCTATTCTATCACCCTATGTGTACGTCATTTATCCACAATTCCGTATTTATTTTTATATTTCATGTCATAATTAGACAAATCGTTGTCCGCACATCGCATAGCGACTAATTTAATCACCCATATTTCCAAAACCTAAGTTTTTACGGTAACTTGGGTGGTATAGTACTAAAAATCTGGACCTATTCTATCATCCTATGTGTACGTCATGTTGGCACACCTCCGTATTTTTTTATATTTCGTGTCAAACTTCGACAAATCGTTGTCCGCACATCGCATAGCGACTAATTTAATCAGCCATATTTCCAAAACCTAAGTTTTTACGGTAACTTGGGTGGTATAATACAGAAGTTCTGGTCTTATTCTATCACCCTATGTGTACGTCATGTATCCACTATTCCGTATTTATTTTTATATTTCATGTCATACTTTGACAAATCGCTGTCCGCACATCTCAATGCGACTACTTTAATCAGCCATATTTCCAAAACCTAAGTTTTTACGGTAACTTGGGTGGTATAATACAGAAGTTCTGGTCCTATTCTATCACCCTACGTGTACGTCATGTATCCACAATTCCGTATTTATTTTTTTATTTCATGTCAAACTTAAACAAATCGTTGTCCGCACATCGCATAGCGACTAATTTAATCACCCATATTTCCAAAACCTAAGTTTTTAAGGTAACTCGGGTGGTATAATACTAAATTTCAGGACCTATTCAATCATCCTATGTGTACGTCATGTTGGCACACTTCCGTATTTATTTTATTTTTCATGTCATACGTTGACAAATCGCTGTCCGCACATCTCAATGCGACTACTTTAATCAGCCATATTTCCAAAACCTAAGTTTTTACGGTAACTTGGGTGGTATAATACAGAAGTTCTGGTCCTATTTCATCACCCTACGTGTACGTAATGTTGGCACACCTCCGTATTTATTATTATATTTCATGTCATACTTAGACAAATCGTTGTGCGCACATCGCATAGCGACTAATTTAATCACCCATATTTCCAAAACCTAAGTTTTTAAGGTAACTTGGGTGGTATAATACAGAAGTTCTGGTCCTATTATATCACCCTATGTGTACGTCATGTATCCACAATTCCGTATTTATTTTTATATTTCATGTCAAACTTAGACAAATCGTTGTCCGCACATCGCATAGCGACTAATTTAATCACCCATATTTCCAAAACCTAAGTTTTTAAGGTAACTTGGGTGGTATAATACTAAATTTCAGGACCTATTCTATCATCCTATGTGTACGTCATGTTGGCACACTTCCGTATTTATTTTATTTTTCATGTCATAATTTGACAAATCGCTGTCCGCACATCTCAATGCGACTACTTTAATCAGCCATATTTCCAAAACCTATGTTTTTACGGTAACTTGGGTGGTATAATACAGAAGTTCTGGTCCTATTCTATCACCCTACGTGTACGTCATGTATCCACTATTCCGTATTTATTTTTATATTTCATGTCAAACTTAGACAAATCGTTGTCCGCACATCGCATAGCGACTAATTTAATCACCCATATTTCCAAAACCTACGTTTTTAAGGTAACTTGGGTGGTATAATACTAAATTTCAGGACCTATTCTATCATCCTATGTGTACGTCATGTTGGCACACTTCCGTATTTATTTTATTTTTCATGTCATACTTTGACAAATCGCTGTCCGCACATCTCAATGCGACTACTTTAATCAGCCATATTTCCAAAACCTAAGTATTACGGTAACTTGGGTGGTATAATACAGAAGTTCTGGTCCTATTTCATCACCCTACGTGTACGTAATGTTGGCACACCTCCGTATTTATTATTATATTTCATGTCATACTTAGACAAATCGTTGTCCGCACATCGCATAGCGACTAATTTAATCACCCATATTTCCAAAACCTAAGTTTTTAAGGTAACTTGGGTGGTATAATACAGAAGTTCTGGTCCTATTATATCACCCTATGTGTACGTCATGTATCCACAATTCCGTATTTATTTTTATATTTCATGTCAAACTTAGACAAATCGTTGTCCGCACATCGCATAGCGACTAATTTAATCACCCATATTTCCAAAACCTAAGTTTTTAAGGTAACTTGGGTGGTATAATACTAAATTTCAGGACCTATTCTATCATCCTATGTGTACGTCATGTTGGCACACTTCCGTATTTATTTTATTTTTCATGTCATACTTTGACAAATCGCTGTCCGCACATCTCAATGCGACTACTTTAATCAGCCATATTTCCAAAACCTAAGTTTTTACGGTAACTTGGGTGGTATAATACAGAAGTTCTGGTCCTATTCTATCACCCTACGTGTACGTCATGTATCCACTATTCCGTATTTATTTTTATATTTCATGTCAAACTTAGACAAATCGTTGTCCGCACATCGCATAGCGACTAATTTAATCACCCATATTTCCAAAACCTACACTTTTAAGGTAACTTGGGTGGTATAATACTAAATTTCAGGACCTATTCTATCATCCTATGTGTACGTCATGTTGGCACACTTCCGTATTTATTTTATTTTTCATGTCATACTTTGACAAATCGCTGTCCGCACATCTCAATGCGACTACTTTAATCAGCCATATTTCCAAAACCTAAGTATTACGGTAACTTGGGTGGTATAATACAGAAGTTCTGTTCCTATTCTATCACCCTATGTGTACGTCATGTATCCACAATTCCGTATTTATTTTTATATTTCATGTCAAACCTAGACAAATCGTTGTCCGCACATCGCATAGCGTCTAATTTAATCACCCATATTTCCAAAACCTAAGTTTTTAAGGTAACTTGGGTGGTATAATACTAAATTTCAGGACCTATTCTATCATCCTATGTGTACGTCATGTTGGCACACTTCCGTATTTATTTTATTTTTCATGTCATACTTTGACAAATCGCTGTCCGCACATCTCAATGCGACTACTTTAATCAGCTATATTTCCAAAACCTAAGTTTTTACGGTAACTTGGGTTGTATAATACAGAAGTTCTGGTCCTATTCTATCACCCTATGTGTACGTCATGTTGGCACACCTCCGTATTTATTATTATATTTCATGTCATACTTAGACAAATCGTTGTCCGCACATCGCATAGCGACTAATTTAATCACCCATATTTCCAAAACCTAAGTTTTTAAGGTAACTTGGGTGGTATAATACAGAAGTTCTGGTCCTATTCTATCACCCTATGTGTACGTCATGTATCCACAATTCCGTATTTATTTTTATATTTCATGTAAAACTTAGACAAATCGTTGTCCGCACATCGCATAGCGACTAATTTAATCACCCATATTTCCAAAACCTAAGTTTTTAAGGTAACTTGGGTGGTATAATACTAAATTTCAGGACCTATTCTATCATCCTATGTGTACGTCATGTTGGCACACTTCCGTATTTATTTTATTTCTCATGTCATACTTTGACAAATCGCTGTCCGCACATCTCAATGCGACTACTTTAATCAGCCATATTTCCAAAACCTAAGTTTTTACGGTAACTTGGGTGGTATAATACAGAAGTTCTGGTCCTATTCTATCACCCTATGTGTACGTCATTTATCCACAATTCCGTATTTATTTTTATATTTCATGTCATAATTAGACAAATCGTTGTCCGCACATCGCATAGCGACTAATTTAATCACCCATATTTCCAAAACCTAAGTTTTTACGGTAACTTGGGTGGTATAGTACTAAAAATCTGGACCTATTCTATCATCCTATGTGTACGTCATGTTGGCACACCTCCGTATTTTTTATATTTTCGTGTCAAACTTCGACAAATCGTTGTCCGCACATCGCATAGCGACTAATTTAATCAGCCATATTTCCAAAACCTAAGTTTTTACGGTAACTTGGGTGGTATAATACAGAAGTTCTGGTCTTATTCTATCACCCTATGTGTACGTCATGTATCCACTATTCCGTATTTATTTTTATATTTCATGTCATACTTTGACAAATCGCTGTCCGCACATCTCAATGCGACTACTTTAATCAGCCATATTTCCAAAACCTAAGTTTTTACGGTAACTTGGGTGGTATAATACAGAAGTTTTGGTCCTATTTCATCACCCTACGTGTACGTAATGTTGGCACACCTCCGTATTTATTATTATATTTCATGTCATACTTAGACAAATCGTTGTCCGCACATCGCATAGCGACTAATTTAATCACCCATATTCCAAAACCTAAGTTTTTAAGGTAACTTGGGTGGTATAATACAGAAGTTCTGGTCCTATTATATCACCCTATGTGTACGTCATGTATCCACAATTCCGTATTTATTTTTATATTTCATGTCAAACTTAGACAAATCGTTGTCCGCACATCGCATAGCGACTAATTTAATCACCCATATTTCCAAAACCTAAGTTTTTAAGGTAACTTGGGTGGTATAATACTAAATTTCAGGACCTATTCTATCATCCTATGTGTACGTCATGTTGGCACACTTCCGTATTTATTTTATTTTTCATGTCATAATTTGACAAATCGCTGTCCGCACATCTCAATGCGACTACTTTAATCAGCCATATTTCCAAAACCTAAGTTTTTACGGTAACTTGGGTGGTATAATACAGAAGTTCTGGTCCTATTCTATCACCCTACGTGTACGTCATGTATCCACTATTCCGTATTTATTTTATATTTCATGTCAAACTTAGACAAATCGTTGTCCGCACATCGCATAGCGACTAATTTAATCACCCATATTTCCAAAACCTACGTTTTTTAAGGTAACTTGGGTGGTATAATACTAAATTTCAGGACCTATTCTATCATCCTATGTGTACGTCATGTTGGCACACTTCCGTATTTATTTTATTTTTCATGTCATACTTTGACAAATCGCTGTCCGCACATCTCAATGCGACTACTTTAATCAGCCATATTTCCAAAACCTAAGTATTACGGTAACTTGGGTGGTATAATACAGAAGTTCTGGTCCTATTTCATCACCCTACGTGTACGTAATGTTGGCACACCTCCGTATTTATTATTATATTTCATGTCATACTTAGACAAATCGTTGTCCGCACATCGCATAGCGACTAATTTAATCACCCATATTTCCAAAACCTAAGTTTTTAAGGTAACTTGGGTGGTATAATACAGAAGTTCTGGTCCTATTATATCACCCTATGTGTACGTCATGTATCCACAATTCCGTATTTATTTTTATATTTCATGTCAAACTTAGACAAATCGTTGTCCGCACATCGCATAGCGACTAATTTAATCACCCATATTTCCAAAACCTAAGTTTTTAAGGTAACTTGGTGGTATAATACTAAATTTCAGGACCTATTCTATCATCCTATGTGTACGTCATGTTGGCACACTTCCGTATTTATTTTATTTTTCATGTCATACTTTGACAAATCGCTGTCCGCACATCTCAATGCGACTACTTTAATCAGCCATATTTCCAAAACCTAAGTTTTTACGGTAACTTGGGTGGTATAATACAGAAGTTCTGGTCCTATTCTATCACCCTACGTGTACGTCATGTATCCACTTTTCCGTATTTATTTTTATATTTCATGTCAAACTTAGACAAATCGTTGTCCGCACATCGCATAGCGACTAATTTAATCACCCATATTTCCAAAACCTACACTTTTAAGGTAACTTGGGTGGTATAATACTAAATTTCAGGACCTATTCTATCATCCTATGTGTACGTCATGTTGGCACACTTCCGTATTTATTTTATTTTTCATGTCATACTTTGACAAATCGCTGTCCGCACATCTCAATGCGACTACTTTAATCAGCCATATTTCCAAAACCTAAGTATTACGGTAACTTGGGTGGTATAATACAGAAGTTCTGTTCCTATTCTATCACCCTATGTGTACGTCATGTATCCACAATTCCGTATTTATTTTATATTTCATGTCAAACCTAGACAAATCGTTGTCCGCACATCGCATAGCGTCTAATTTAATCACCCATATTTCCAAAACCTAAGTTTTTAAGGTAACTTGGGTGGTATAATACTAAATTTCAGGACCTATTCTATCATCCTATGTGTACGTCATGTTGGCACACTTCCGTATTTATTTTATTTTTCATGTCATACTTTGACAAATCGCTGTCCGCACATCTCAATGTGACTACTTTAATCAGCCATATTGAGATGTGCGGACAGCGATTTGTCAAAGTATGACATGAAAAATTAAATAAATACGGAAGTGTGCCAACATGACGTACACATAGGATGATAGAATAGGTCCAGAACTTTAGTACTATACCACCCAAGTTACCGTAAAAACTTAGGTTTGGAAATATGGGTGATTAAAATAGTCGCTATGCGATGTGCGGACAGCGATCCACCTAAGTTTGACATAAAATATAAAATAAATACGGCAGTGTGTCAGCATGACGTACACGTAGGATGAAAGAATAGGACCAAAACTTTAGTACTATACCACCCAAGTTACCTTAAAAACTTAGGTTTTGGAAATATGGGTGATTAAAGTAGTCGCATTGAGATGTGCGGACAACGATTTGTCTAAGTATGATATGAAATATAATAATAAATACGGAGGTGTGCCAACATTACGTACACGGTGGGTGATAGAATAGGACCAGAACTTCTGTATTATACCACCCAAGTTACCGTAAAAACTTAGGTTTTGGAAATATGGCAGATTAAAGTAGTCGCATTGAGATGTGAGGACAGAGATTTGTCGAAGTTTGACACGAAATATAAAAAAAATACGGAGGTGTGCCAGCATGACGTACACATAGGATGATAGAATAGGTCCAGAACTTAAGTACTATACCACCCAAGTTACCGTAAAAATTTAGGTTTTGGAAATATGGCTGATTAAAGTAGTCGCATTGAGATGTGCGGACAGCGATTTGTATAAGTTTGACATGAAATATAAAATTAAATACGGAATTGTGGATACATGACGTACACATAGGGTGATAGAATAGGACCAGAACTTCTGTATTATACCACCCAAGTTACCGTAAAAACTTAGGTTTTGGAAATATGGGTGTTTAAATTAGTCGCTATGCGATGTGCGGACAACGATTTGTCGAAGTTTGACACGAAATATAAAAAAAATACGGAGGTGTGCCAACATTACGTACACGTAGGGTGATAGAATAGGACCAGAACTTCTGTATTATACCACCCAAGTTACCGTAAAAACTTAGGTTTTGGAAATATGGGTGATTAAATTAGTCGCTATGCGATGTGCGGACAACGATTTGTCTAAGTATGACATGAAATATAATAATAAATACGGAGGTGTGCCAACATTACTTACACGTAGGGTGATAGAATAGGACCAGAACTTCTGTATTATACCACCCAAGTTACCGTAAAAACTTAGGTTTTGGAAATATGGCTGATTAAAGTAGTCGCATTGAGATGTGCGGACAGAGATATGTAGAAGTTTGACACGAAAAAAAAAAAAACGGAGGTGTGCCAACATGACGTACACATAGGATGATAGAATAGGTCCAGAACTATAGTACTATACCACCCAAGTTACCTTAAAAACTTAGGTTTTGGAAATACGGGTGATTAAAATAGTCGCTTTGGATGTGTGGACAGCGATCCACCTAAGTTTGACATAAAATATAAAATAAATACGGCAGTGTGTCAGCATGACGTACACGTAGGATGAAAGAATAGGACCAGAACTTTAGTACTATACCACCCAAGTTACCTTAAAAACTTAGGTTTTGGAAATATGGGTGATTAAATTAGTCGCTATGCGATGTGCGGACAACGATTTGTCTAAGTATGACATAAAATATAAATAATATATATAATATATAAATACGGAGGTGTGCCAACTTTACGTACACGTAGGGTGATAGAATAGGACCAGAACTTCTGTATTATACCACCCAAGTTACCGTAAAAACGTAGGTTTTGGAAATATGGCTGATTAAAGTAGTCGCTATGCGATGTGCGGACAACGATTTGTCTAAGTTTGACATGAAATATAAAAATAAATACGGAATTGTGGATACATGACGTACACATAGGGTGATAGAATAGGACCAGAACTTCTGTATTATACCACCCAAGTTACCGTAAAAACTTAGGTTTTGGAAATATGGCTGATTAAATTAGTCGCTATGAGATGTGCGGACAACGATTTGTCTAAGTTTGACATGAAATATAAAAATAAATACGGAATTGTGGATACATGACGTACACATAGGGTGATAGAATAGGACCAGAACTTCTGTATTATACCACCCAAGTTACCGTAAAAACTTAGGTTTTGGAAATATGGCTGATTAAAGTAGTCGCATTGAGATGTGCGGACAGCGATTTGTCAAAGTATGACATGAAAAATAAAATAAATACGGAAGTGTGCCAACATGACGTACACATAAGATGAAAAAATAGGACCAGAACTTTAGTACTATACCACCCAAGTTACCTTAAAAACTTAGGTTTTGGAAATATGGGTGATTAAATTAGTCGCTATGCGATGTGCGGACAACGATTTGTCTAAGTATGACATGAAATATAATAATAAATACGGAGGTGTGCCAACATTACGTATACGTAGGGTGATAGAATAGGACCAGAACTTCTGTATTATACCACCCAAGTTACCGTAAAAACTTAGGTTTTGGAAATATGGCTGATTAAAGTAGTCGCATTGAGATGTGCGGACAGAGATTTGTCGAAGTTTGACACGAAATATAAAAAAAATACGGAGGTGTGCCAACATGACGTACACATAGGATGATAGAATAGGTCCAGAACTTTAGTACTATACCACCCAAGTTACCTTAAAAACTTAGGTTTTGGAAATATGGGTGATTAATTTAGTCGCTATGCGATGTGCGGACAACGATTTGTCTAAGTTTGACATGAAATATAAAAATAAATACGGAATTGTGGATACATGACGTACAAATAGGGTGATAGAATAGGACCAGAACTTCTGTATTATACCACCCAAGTTACCTTAAAAACGTAGGTTTTGGAAATATGGCTGATTAAAGTAGTCGCATTGAGATGTGCGGACAGCGATTTGTCTAAGTTTGACATGAAATATAAAAATAAATACGGAATTGTGGATACATGACGTACACATAGGGTGATAGAATAGGACCAGAACTTCTGTAATATACCACCCAAGATACCGTAAAAACTTAGGTTTTGGAAATATGGGTGATTAAATTAGTCGCTATGCGATGTGCGGACAACGATTTGTCGAAGTTTGACACGAAATATAAAAAAAATACAGAGGTGTGCCAACATGACGTACACATAGGATGATAGAATAGGTCCAGAACTTTAGTACTATACCACCGAAGTTACCGTAAAAACTTAGGTTTTGGAAATATGGGTGATTAAATTAGTCGCTATGCGATGTGCGGACAACGATTTGTCTAAGTTTGACATGAAATATAAAAATAAATACGGAGGTGTGCCAACATTACGTACACGTAGGGTGATAGAATAGGACCAGAACTTCTGTATTATACCACCCAAGTTACCGTAAAAACTTAGGTTTTGGAAATATGGGTGATTGAATTAGTCGCTATGCGATGTGCGGACAACGATTTGTCTAAGTATGACATGAAATATAATAATAAATACGGAGGTGTGCCAACATTACGTACACGTAGGGTGATAGAATAGGACCAGAACTTCTGTATTATACCACCCAAGTTACCGTAAAAACTTAGGTTTTGGAAATATGTCTGATTAAAGAAGTCGCATTGAGATGTGCGGACAGAGATTTGTCGAAGTTTGACACGAAATATAAAAAAAATACGGAGGTGTGCCAACATGACGTACACATAGGATGATAGAATAGGTCCAGAACTTTAGTACTATACCACCCAAGTTACCTTAAAAACTTAGGTTTTGGAAATATGGGTGATTAAATTAGTCGCTATGCGATGTGCGGACAACGATTTGTCTAAGTTTGACATGAAATATAAAAATAAATACGGAATTGTGGATACATGACGTACACATAGGGTGATAGAATAGGACCAGAACGTCTGTATTATACCACCCAAGTTACCGTAAAAACTTAGGTTTTGGAAATATGGATGATTAAATTAGTCACTATGCGATGTGCGGACAACGATTTGTCTAAGTTTGACATGAAATATAAAAATAAATACGGAATTGTGGATAAATGACGTACACATAGGGTGATAGAATAGGTCCAGAACTTTAGTACTATACCACCCAAGTTACCTTAAAAACTTAGGTTTTGGAAATACGGGTGATTAAAATAGTCGCTTTGGATGTGTGGACAGTGATCCACCTAAGTTTGACATAAAATATAAAATAAATACGACAGTGTGTCAGCATGACGTACACGTAGGGTGATGAAATAGGACCATAACTTCTGTATTATACCACCCAAGTTACCGTAAAAACTTAGGTTTTGGAAATATGGCTGATTAAAGTAGTCGCATTGAGATGTGCAGACAGCGATTTGTCAAAGTATGACATGAAATATAAAAATAAATACGGAATTGTGGATACATGACGTACACATAGGGTGATAGAATAGGACCAGAACTTTAGTACTATACCACACAAGTTACCGTAAAAACTTAGGTTTTGGAAATAAGGGTGATTAAATTAGTCGCTATGCGATGTGCGGACAACGATTTGTCTAAGTTTGACATGAAATAAAAAAATAAATACGGAATTGTGGATACATGACGTACACGTAGGGTGATAGAATAGGACCAGAACTTCTGTATTATACCACCCAAGTTACCGTAAAAACTTAGGTTTTGGAAATATGGGTGATTAATTTAGTCGCTATGCGATGTGCGGACAACGATTTGTCTAAGTATGACATGAAATATAATAATAAATACGGAGGTGTGCCAACATTACGTACACGTAGGGTGATAGAATAGGACCAGAACTTCTGTATTATACCACCCAAGTTACCTTAAAAACCTAGGTTTTGGAAATATGGCTGATTAAAGTAGTCGCATTGAGATGTGCGGACAGAGATTTGTCGAAGTTTGACACGAAATATAAAAAAATACGGAGGTGTGCCAACATGACGTACACATAGGATGATAAAATAGGTCCAGAACTTTAGTACTATACCACCCAAGTTACCTTAAAAACTTAGGTTTTGGAAATACGGGTGATTAAAATAGTCGCTTTGGATGTGTGGACAGCGATCCACCTAAGTTTGACATAAAATATAAAATAAATACGGCAGTGTGTCAGCATGACGTACACGTAGGATGAAAGAATAGGACCAGAACTTTAGTACTATACCACCCAAGTTACCTTAAAAACTTAGGTTTTGGAAATATGGGTGATTAAATTAGTCGCTATGCGATGTGCGGACAACGATTTGTCTAAGTATGACATGTAATATAGAAATAAATACGGAAGTGTGCCAACATTACGGTCACATAGGGGGATAGAATAGGACCAGAAAGTCTGTATTATACCACCCAAGTTACCGTAAAAACTTAGGTTTTGGAAATATGGCTGATTAAAGTAGTCGCATTGAGATGTGCGGACAGCGATTTGTCTAAGTTTGACATGAAATATAAAAATAAATACGGAATTGTGGATACATGACGTACACATAGGGTGATAGAATAGGACCAGAACTTCTGTATTATACCACCCAAGTTACCGTAAAAACTTAGGTTTTGGAAATATGGGTGATTAAATTAGTCGCTATGCGATGTGCGGACAACGATTTGTCGAAGTTTGACACGAAATATAAAAAAAATACGGAGGTGTGCCAACATGACGTACACATAGGATGATAGAATAGGTCCAGAACTTTAGTACTATACCACCCAAGTTACCGTAAAAACTTAGGTTTTGGAAATATGGGTGATTAAATTAGTCGCTATGCGATGTGCGGACAACGATTTGTCTAAGTTTGACATGAAATATAAAAATAAATACGGAATTGTTGATACATGACGTACGCATAGGGTGATAGAATAGGACCAGAACTTCTGTATTATACCACCCAAGTTACCGTAAAAACTTAGGTTTTGGAAATATGGGTGATTAAATTAGTCGCTATGCGATGTGCGGACAACGATTTGTCTAAGTTTGACATGAAATATAAAAATAAATACGGAATTGTGGATACATGACGTACACATAGGGTGATAGAATAGGTCCAGAACTTTAGTACTATACCATCCAAGTTACCTTAAAAACTTAGGTTTTGGAAATACGGGTGATTAAAATAGTCGCTTTGGATGTGTGGACAGTGATCCACCTAAGTTTGACATAAAATATAAAATAAATACGACAGTGTGTCAGCATGACGTACACGTAGGGTGATGAAATAGGACCAGAACCTCTGTATTATACCACCCAAGTTACCGTAAAAACTTAGGTTTTGGAAATATGGCTGATTAAAGTAGTCGCATTGAGATGTGCGGACAGCGATTTGTCAAAGTATGACATGAAAATTAAAATAAATACGGAAGTGTACCAACATGACGTACACATAGGATGATAGAATAGGTCCTTAAATTTAGTATTATAACACCCAAGTTACCTTAAAAACTTAGGTTTTGGAAATATGGGTGATTAAATTAGTCGCTATGCGATGTGCGGACAACGATTTGTCTAAGTTTGACATGAAATATAAAAATAAATACGGAATTGTTGATACATGACGTACACATAGGGTGATAGAATAGGACCAGAACTTCTGTATTATACCACCTAAGTTACCGTAAAAACTTAGGTTTTGGAAATATGGGTGATTAAATTAGTCGCTATGCGATGTGCAGACAACGATTTGTCGAGGTTTGACACGAAATATAAAAAAAATAAGGAGGTGTGCCAACATGACGTACACATAGGATGATAGAATAGGTCCAGAACTTTAGTACTATACCACCCAAGTTACCTTAAAAACTTAGGTTTTGGAAATACGGGTGATTAAAATAGTCGCTTTGGATGTGTGGACAGTGATCCACCTAAGTTTGACATAAAATATAAAATAAATACGGCAGTGTGTCAGCATGACGTACACGTAGGGTGATGAAATAGGACCAGAACTTCTGTATTATACAACCTAAGTTACCGTAAAAACTTAGGTTTTGGAAATATGGGTGATTAAATTAGTCGCTATGCGATGTGCGGACAACGATTTGTCTAAGTATGACATAAAATATAAATAATATATATAATATATAAATACGGAGGTGTGCCAACTTTACGTACACGTAGGGTGATAGAATAGGACCAGAACTTCTGTATTATACCACCCAAGTTACCGTAAAAACGTAGGTTTTGGAAATATGGCTGATTAAAGTAGTCGCATTGAGATGTGCGGACAGAGATTTGTCGAAGTTTGACACGAAATATAAAAAAAATACGGAGGTGTGCCAACATGACGTACACATAGGATGATAGAATAGGTCCAGAACTTTAGTACTATACCACCCAAGTTACCGTAAAAACTTAGGTTTTGGAAATATAGCTGATTAAAGTAGTCGCATTGAGATGTGCGGAAGGCGATTTGTCTAAGTTTGACATGAAATATAAAAATAAATACGGAATTGTGGATACATGACGTACACATAGGGTGATAGAATAGGACCAGAACTTCTGTATTATACCACCCAAGTTACCGTAAAAACTTAGGTTTTGGAAATATGGGTGATTAAATTAGTCGCTATGCGATGTGCGGACAACGATTTGTCTAAGTTTGACATGAAATATAAAAATAAATACGGAATTGTGGATACATGACGTACACATAGGGTGATAGAATAGGACCAGAACTTCTGTATTATACCACCCAAGTTACAGTAAAAACTTAGGTTTTGGAAATATGGCTGATTAAATTAGTCGCATTGAGATGTGCGGACAGAGATTTGTCGAAGTTTGACACGAAATATAAAAAAAATACGGAGGTGTGCCAACATGACGTACACATAGGATGATAGAATAGGTCCAGAACTTTAGTACTATACCACCTAAGTTACCTTAAAAACGTAGGTTTTGAAAATATGGGTGATTAATTTAGTCGCATTGAGATGTGCGGACAGCGATTTGTCTAAGTTTGACATGAAATATAAAAATAAATACGGAATTGTGGATACATGACGTACACATAGGGTGATAGAATAGGACCAGAACTTCTGTATTATACCACCCAAGATACCGTAAAAACTTAGGTTTTGGAAATATGGGAGATTAAATTAGTCGCTATGCGATGTGCGGACAACGATTTGTCGAAGTTTGACACGAAATATAAAAAAAATACAGAGGTGTGCCAACATGACGTACACATAGGATGATAGAATAGGTCCAGAACTTTAGTACTATACCACCGAAGTTACCGTAAAAACTTAGGTTTTGGAAATATGGGTGATTAAATTAGTCGCTATGCGATGTGCGGACAACGATTTGTCTAAGTTTGACATGAAATATAAAAATAAATACGGAGGTGTGCCAACATTACGTACACGTAGGGTGATAGAATAGGACCAGAACTTCTGTATTATACCACCCAAGTTACCGTAAAAACTTAGGTTTTGGAAATATGGGTGATTAAATTAGTCGCTATGCGATGTGCGGACAACGATTTGTCTAAGTATGACATGAAATATAATAATAAATACGGAGGTGTGCCAACATTACGTACACGTAGGGTGATAGAATAGGACCAGATCTTCTGTATTATACCACCCAAGTTACCGTAAAAACTTAGGTTTTGGAAATATGGCTGATTAAAGTAGTCGCATTGAGATGTGCGGACAGAGATTTGTCGAAGTTTGACACGAAATATAAAAAAAATACGGAGGTTTGCCAACATGACGTACACATAGGATGATAGAATAGGTCCAGAACTTTAGTACTATACCACCCAAGTTACCTTAAAAACTTAGGTTTTGGAAATATGGGTGATTAAATTAGTCGCTATGCGATGTGCGGACAACGATTTGTCTAAGTTTGACATGAAATATAAAAATAAATACGGAATTGTGGATACATGACGTACACATAGGGTGATAGAATAGGACCAGAACTTCTGTATTATACCACCCAAGTTACCGTAAAAACTTAGGTTTTGGAAATATGGCTGATTAAAGTAGTCGCATTGAGATGTGCGGACAGCGATTTGTCAAAGTATGACATGAAAAATAAAATAAATACGGAAGTGTGCCAACATGACGTACACATAAGATGAAAAAATAGGACCAGAACTTTAGTACTATACCACCCAAGTTACCTTAAAAACTTAGGTTTTGGAAATACGGGTGATTAAAATAGTCGCTTTGGATTTGTGGACAGTTATCCACCTAAGTTTGACATAAAATATAAAATAAATACGACAGTGTGTCAGCATGACGTACACGTAGGGTGATGAAATAGGACCAGAACTTCTGTATTATACCACCCAAGTTACCGTAAAAACTTAGGTTTTGGAAATATAGCTGATTAAAGTAGTCGCATTGAGATGTGCGGAAGGCGATTTGTCTAAGTTTGACATGAAATATAAAAATAAATACGGAATTGTGGATACATGACGTACACATAGGGTGATAGAATAGGACCAGAACTTCTGTATTATACCACCCAAGTTACCGTAAAAACTTAGGTTTTGGAAATATGGGTGATTAAATTAGTCGCTATGCGATGTGCGGACAACGATTTGTCTAAGTTTGACATGAAATATAAAAATAAATACGGAATTGTGGATACATGACGTACACATAGGGTGATAGAATAGGACCAGAACTTCTGTATTATACCACCCAAGTTACCGTAAAAACTTAGGTTTTGGAAATATGGCTGATTAAAGTAGTCGCATTGAGATGTGCGGACAGCGATTTGTCAAAGTATGACATGAAAAATAAAATAAATACGGAAGTGTGCCAACATGACGTACACATAAGATGAAAAAATAGGACCAGAACTTTAGTACTATACCACCCAAGTTACCTTAAAAACTTAGGTTTTGGAAATATGGGTGATTAAATTAGTCGCTATGCGATGTGCGGACAACGATTTGTCTAAGTATGACATGAAATATAATAATAAATACGGAGGTGTGCCAACATTACGTACACGTAGGGTGATAGAATAGGACCAGAACTTCTGTATTATACCACCCAAGTTACAGTAAAAACTTAGGTTTTGGAAATATGGCTGATTAAATTAGTCGCATTGAGATGTGCGGACAGAGATTTGTCGAAGTTTGACACGAAATATAAAAAAAATACGGAGGTGTGCCAACATGACGTACACATAGGATGATAGAATAGGTCCAGAACTTTAGTACTATACCACCTAAGTTACCTTAAAAACGTAGGTTTTGGAAATATGGGTGATTAATTTAGTCGCATTGAGATGTGCGGACAGCGATTTGTCTAAGTTTGACATGAAATATAAAAATAAATACGGAATTGTGGATACATGACGTACACATAGGTTGATAGAATAGGACCAGAACGTCTGTATTATACCACCCAAGATACCGTAAAAACTTAGGTTTTGGAAATATGGGAGATTAAATTAGTCGCTATGCGATGTGCGGACAACGATTTGTCGAAGTTTGACACGAAATATAAAAAAAATACAGAGGTGTGCCAACATGACGTACACATAGGATGATAGAATAGGTCCAGAACTTTAGTACTATACCACCGAAGTTACCGTAAAAACTTAGGTTTTGGAAATATGGGTGATTAAATTAGTCGCTATGCGATGTGCGGACAACGATTTGTCTAAGTTTGACATGAAATATAAAAATAAATACGGAGGTGTGCCAACATTACGTACACGTAGGGTGATAGAATAGGACCAGAACTTCTGTATTATACCACCCAAGTTACCGTAAAAACTTAGGTTTTGGAAATATGGGTGATTAAATTAGTCGCTATGCGATGTGCGGACAACGATTTGTCTAAGTATGACATGAAATATAATAATAAATACGGAGGTGTGCCAACATTACGTACACGTAGGGTGATAGAATTGGACCAGATCTTCTGTATTATACCACCCAAGTTACCGTAAAAACTTAGGTTTTGGAAATATGGCTGATTAAAGTAGTCGCATTGAGATGTGCGGACAGAGATTTGTCGAAGTTTGACACGAAATATAAAAAAAATACGGAGGTTTGCCAACATGACGTACACATAGGATGATAGAATAGGTCCAGAACTTTAGTACTATACCACCCAAGTTACCTTAAAAACTTAGGTTTTGGAAATATGGGTGATTAAATTAGTCGCTATGCGATGTGCGGACAACGATTTGTCTAAGTTTGACATGAAATATAAAAATAAATACGGAATTGTGGATACATGACGTACACATAGGGTGATAGAATAGGACCAGAACGTCTGTATTATACCACCCAAGTTACCGTAAAAACTTAGGTTTTGGAAATATGGGTGATTAAATTAGTCACTATGCGATGTGCGGACAACGATTTGTCTAAGTTTGACATGAAATATAAAAATAAATACGGAATTGTGGATAAATGACGTACACATAGGGTGATAGAATAGGTCCAGAACTTTAGTACTATACCACCCAAGTTACCTTAAAAACTTAGGTTTTGGAAATACGGGTGATTAAAATAGTCGCTTTGGATTTGTGGACAGTTATCCACCTAAGTTTGACATAAAATATAAAATAAATACGACAGTGTGTCAGCATGACGTACACGTAGGGTGATGAAATAGGACCAGAACTTCTGTATTATACCACCCAAGTTACCGTAAAAACTTAGGTTTTGGAAATACGGCTGATTAAAGTAGTCGCATTGAGCTGTGCAGACAGCGATTTGTCAAAGTATGACATGAAATATAAAAATAAATACGGAATTGTGGATACATGACGTACACATAGGGTGATAGAATAGGACCAGAACTTTAGTACTATACCACCCATGTTACCGTAAAAACTTAGGTTTTGGAAATATGGGTGATTAAATTAGTCGCTATGCGATGTGCGGACAACGATTTGTCTAAGTTTGACATGAAATATAAAAATAAATACGGAGGTGTGCCAACATTACGTACACGTAGGGTGATAGAATAGGACCAGAACTTCTGTATTATACCACCCAAGTTACCGTAAAAACTTAGGTTTTGGAAATATGGGTGATTAATTTAGTCGCTATGCGATGTGCGGACAACGATTTGTCTAAGTATGACATGAAATATAATAATAAATACGGAGGTGTGCCAACATTACGTACACGTAGGGTGATAGAATAGGACCAGAACTTCTGTATTATACCACCCAAGTTACCGTAAAAACTTAGGTTTTGGAAATATGGCTGATTAAAGTAGTCGCATTGAGATGTGCGGACAGAGATTTGTCGAAGTTTGACACGAAATATAAAAAAAATACGGAGGTGTGCCAACATGACGTACACATAGGATGATAAAATAGGTCCAGAACTTTAGTACTATACCACCCAAGTTACCTTAAAAACTTAGGTTTTGGAAATACGGGTGATTAAAATAGTCGCTTTGGATGTGTGGACAGCGATCCACCTAAGTTTGACATAAAATATAAAATAAATACGGCAGTGTGTCAGCATGACGTACACGTAGGATGAAAGAATAGGACCAGAACTTTAGTACTATACCACCCAAGTTACCTTAAAAACTTAGGTTTTGGAAATATGGGTGATTAAATTAGTCGCTATGCGATGTGCGGACAACGATTTGTCTAAGTATGACATGTAATATAGAAATAAATACGGAAGTGTGCCAACATTACGGTCACATAGGGTGATAGAATAGGACCAGAACTTCTGTATTATACCACCCAAGTTACCGTAAAAACTTAGGTTTTGGAAATATGGGTGATTAAATTAGTCGCTATGCGATGTGCGGACAACGATTTGTCGAAATTTGACACGAAATATAAAAAAAATACGGAGGTGTGCCAACATGACGTACACATAGGATGATAGAATAGGTCCAGAACTTTAGTACTATACCACCCAAGTTACCGTAAAAACTTAGGTTTTGGAAATACGGGTGATTAAATTAGTCGCTATGCGATGTGCGGACAACGATTTGTCTAAGTTTGACATGAAATATAAAAACAAATACGGAGGTGTGCCAACATTACGTACACGTAGGGTGATAGAATAGGACCAGAACTTCTGTATTATACCACCCAAGTTACCGTAAAAACTTAGGTTTTGGAAATATGGGTGATTAAATTAGTCGCTATGCGATGTGCGGACAACGATTTGTCTAAGTATGACATGAAATATAATAATAAATACGGAGGTGTGCCAACATTACGTACACGTAGGGTGATAGAATAGGACCAGAACTTCTGTATTATACCACCCAAGTTACTGTAAAAACTTAGGTTTTGGAAATATGGCTGATTAAAGTAGTCGCATTGAGATGTGCGGACAGAGATTTGTCGAAGTTTGACACGAAATATAAAAAAAATACGGAGGTGTGCCAACATGACGTACACATAGGATGATAGAATAGGTCCAGAACTTTAGTACTATACCACCCAAGTTACCTTAAAAACTTAGGTTTTGGAAATATGGGTGATTAAATTAGTCGCTATGCGATGTGCGGACAACGATTTGTCTAAGTTTGACATGAAATATCAAAATAAATACGGAATTGTGGATACATGACGTACACATAGGGTGATAGAATAGGACCAGAACTTCTGTATTATACCACCTAAGTTACCGTAAAAACTTAGGTTTTGGAAATATGGGTGATTAAATTAGTCGCTATGCGATGTGCAGACAACGATTTGTCGAGGTTTGACACGAAATATAAAAAAAATACGGAGGTGTGCCAACATGACGTACACATAGGATGATAGAATAGGTCCAGAACTTTAGTACTATACCACCCAAGTTACCTTAAAAACTTAGGTTTTGGAAATACGGGTGATTAAAATAGTCGCTTTGGATGTGTGGACAGTGATCCACCTAAGTTTGACATAAAATATAAAATAAATACGGCAGTGTGTCAGCATGACGTACACGTAGGGTGATAAAATAGGACAAGAACTTCTGTATTATACCACCCAAGTTACCGTAAAAACTTAGGTTTTGGAAATATGGCTGATTAAAGTAGTCGCATTGAGATGTGCGGACAGCGATTTGTCAAAGTATGACATGAAAAATAAAATAAATACGCAAGTGTGCCAACATGACGTACACATAGGATGATAGATAAGGTCCTGAAATTTAGTATTATACCACCCAAGTTACCTTAAAAACTTAGGTTTTGGAAATATGGGTGATTAAATTAGTCGCTATGCGATGTGCGGACAACGATTGGTCTAAGTTTGACATGAAATATAAAAATAAATACGGAATTGTGGATACATGACGTACACATAGGGTGATAGAATAGGACCAGAACTTCTGTATTATACCACCCAAGTTACCGTAAAAAACTTAGGTTTTGGAAATATGGGTGATTAAATTAGTCGCTATGCGATGTGCGGACAACGATTTGTCTAAGTTTAACATGAAATATAAAAATAAATACTGAATTGTGGATACATGACGTATACGTAGGATGAAAGAATAGGACCAGAACTTTAGTACTATACCACCCAAGTTACCTTAAAAACTGAGGTTTTGGAAATATGGGTGATTAAATTAGTCGCTATGCGATGTGCGGACAACGATTTGTCTAATTATGACATGAAATATAATAATAAATACGGAGGTGTGCCAACATTACGTACACGTAGGGTGATAGAATAGGACCAGAACTTCTGTATTATACCACCCAAGTTACCGTAAAAACTTAGGTTTTGGAAATATGGCTGATTAAAGTAGTCGCATTGAGATGTGCGGACAGAGATTTGTCTAAGTATGACATGAAATATAATAATAAATACGGAGGTGTGCCAACATGACGTACACATAGGATGATAGAATAGGTCCAGAACTTTAGTACTATACCACACAAGTTACCTTAAAAACTTAGGTTTTGGAAATACGGGTGATTAAAATAGTCGCTTTGGATGTGTGGACAGTGATCCACCTAAGTTTGACATAAAATATAAAATAAATTCGGCAGTGTGTCAGCATGACGTACACGTAGGGTGATGAAATAGGACCAGAACTTCTGTATTATACCACCCAAGTTACCGTAAAAACTTAGGTTTTGGAAATATGGCTGATTAAAGTAGTCGCATTGAGATGTGCGGGCAGCGATTTGTCAAAGTATGACATGAAAAATAAAATAAATACGGAAGTGTGCCAACATGACGTACACATAGGATGATAGAATAGGTCCTGAAATTTAGTATTATACCACCCAAGTTACCTTAAAAACTTAGGTTTTGGAAATATGGGTGATTAAATTAGTCGCATTGAGATGTGCGGACAGAGATTTGTCGAAGTTTGACACGAAATATAAAAAAAATACGGAAATGTGCCAACATGACGTACACATAGGATGATAGAATAGGACCAGAACTTCTGTATTATACCACCCAAGTTACCGTAAAAACTTAGGTTTTGGAAATATGGGTGATTAAATTAGTCGCTATGCGATGTGCGGACAACGATTTGTCTAAGTATGAATGAAATATAATAATAAATACGGAGGTGTGCCAATATTACGTACACGTAGGGTGATAGAATAGGACCAGAACTTCTGTATTATACCACCCAAGTTACCGTAAAAACTTAGGTTTTGGAAATATGGGTGATTAAATTAGTCGCTATGCGATGTGCGGACAACGATTTGTCGAAGTTTGACACGAAATATAAAAAAATACGGAGGTGTGCCAACATGACGTACACATAGGATGATAGAATAGGACCAGAACTTCTGTATTATACCACCCAAGTTACCGTAAAAACTTAGGTTTTGGAAATATGGGTGATTAAATTAGTCGCTATGCGATGTGCGGACAACGATTTGTCTAAGTATGACATGAAATATAAAAAAATACGGAGGTGTGCCAACATGACGTACACATAGGATGATAGAGTAGGTCCAGAACTTTAGTACTATACCACCCAAGTTACCTTAAAAACTTAGGTTTTGGAAATATGGGTGATTAAATTAGTCGCTATGCGATGTGCGGACAACGATTTGTCTAAGTATGACATGAAATATAATAATAAATACGGAGGTGTGCCAACATTACTTACACGTAGGGTGATAGAATAGGACCAGAACTTCTGTATTATACCACCCAAATTACCGTAAAAACTTAGGTTTTGGAAATATGGCTGATTAAAGTAGTCGCATTGAGATGTGCGGACAGCGATTAGTCAAATTATGACATGAAAAATAAAATAAATACGGCAGTGTGTCAGCATGTCGTACACGTAGGATGAAAGAATAGGACCAGAACTTTAGTACTATACCACCCAAGTTACCTTAAAAACTTAGGTTTTGGAAATATGGGTGATTAAAGTAGTCGCATTGAGATGTGCGGACAGAGATTTGTCGAAGTTTGACACGAAATATAAAAAAAATACGGAGGTGTGCCAACATGACGTACACATAGGATGATAGAATAGGTCCAGAACTTTAGTACTATACCACCCAAGTTACCGTAAAAACTTAGGTTTTGGAAATATGGCTGATTAAAGTAGTCGCATTGAGATGTGCGGATAGCGATTTGTCTAAGTTTGACATGAAATATAAAAATAAATACGGAATTGTGGATACATGACGTACACATAGGGTGATAGAATAGGACCAGAACTTCTGTATTATACCACCCAAGTTACCGTAAAAACGTAGGTTTTGGAAATATGGGTGATTAAATTAGTCGCTATGCGATGTGCGGACAACAATTTGTCGAAGTTTGACACGAAATATAAAAAAAATACGGAGGTCTGCCAACATGACGTACACATAGGATGATAGAATAGGTCCAGAACTTTAGTACTATACCACCCAAGTTACCGTAGAAACTTAGGTTTTGGAAATATGGGTGATTAAATTAGTCGCTATGCGATGTGCGGACAACGATTTGTCTAAGTTTGACATGAAATATAAAAATAAATACGGAGGTGTGCCAACATTACGTACACGTAGGATGAAAGAATAGGACCAGAACTTTAGTACTATACCACCCAAGTTACCTTAAAAACTTAGGATTTGGAAATATGGGTGATTAAATTAGTCGCTATGCGATGTGCGGACAACGATTTGTCTAAGTATGACATGAAATATAATAATAAATACGGAGGTGTGCCTACATTACGTACACGTAGGGTGATAGAATAGGACCAGAACTTCTGTATTATACCACCCAAGTTACCGTAAAAACTTAGGTTTTGGAAGTATGGCTGATTAAAGTAGTCGCATTGAGATGTGCGGACAGCGATTTGTCAAAGAATGACATGAAAAATAAAATAAATACGCAAGTGTGCCAACATGACGTACACATAGGATGAAAGAATAGGTCCAGAACTTTAGTACTATACCACCCAAGTTACCTTAAAAACTTAGGTTTTGGATATGGGTGATTAAATTAGTCGCTATGCGATGTGCGGACAACGATTTGTCTTAGTTTGACATGAAATATAAAAATAAATACGGAATTGTGGATACATGACGTACACGTAGGGTGATAGAATAGGACCAGAACTTCTGTATTATACCACCCAAGTTACCGTAAAAACTTAGGTTTTGAAAATATGGCTGATTAAAGTAGTCGCTTTGGATGTGTGGACAGCGATCCACCTAAGTTTGACATAAAATATAAAATAAATACGGAAGTGTGCCAACATGACGTACACATAGGATGATAGAATAGGTCCAGAACTTTAGTACTATACCACCCAAGTTACCGTAAAAACTTAGGTTTTGGAAATACGGGTGATTAAAATAGTCGCTTTGGATGTGTTGACAGTGATCCACCTAAGTTTGACATAAAATATGAAATAAATACGGCAGTGTGTCAGCATGACGTACACGTAGGGTGATGAAATAGGACCAGAACTTCTGTATTATACCACCCAAGTTACCGTAAAAACTTAGGTTTTGGAAATATGGCTGATTAAAGTAGTCGCATTTAGATGTGCGGACAGCGATTTGTCAAAGTATGACATGAAAAATAAAATAAATACGGAAGTGTGCCAACATGACGTACACATAGGATGATAGAATAGGTCCTAAAAATTTAGTATTATACCACCCAGGTTACCTTAAAAACTTAGGTTTTGGAAATATGGGTGATTAAATTAGTCGCATTGAGATGTGCGGACAGAGATTTGTCGAAGTTTGACACGAAATATAAAAAAAATACGGAAATGTGCCAACATGACGTACACATAGGATGATAGAATAGGACCAGAACTTCTGTATTATACCACCCAAGTTACCTTAAAAACTTAGGTTTTGGAAATATGGGTGATTAAAGTAGTCGCATTGAGATGTGCGGACAGAGATTTGTCGAAGTTTGACACGAAATATAAAAAAAATACGGAGGTGTGCCAACATGACGTACACATAGGATGATAGAATAGGTCCAGAACTTTAGTACTATACCACCCAAGTTACCGTAAAAACTTAGGTTTTGGAAATATGGCTGATTAAAGTAGTCGCATTGAGATGTGCGGATAGCGATTTGTCTAAGTTTGACATGAAATATAAAAATAAATACGGAATTGTGGATACATGACGTACACATAGGGTGATAGAATAGGACCAGAACTTCTGTATTATACCACCCAAGTTACCGTAAAAACGTAGGTTTTGGAAATATGGGTGATAAAATTAGTCGCTATGCGATGTGCGGACAACAATTTGTCGAAGTTTGACACGAAATATAAAAAAAATACGGAGGTGTGCCAACATGACGTACACATAGGATGATAGAATAGGTCCAGAACTTTAGTACTATACCACCCAAGTTACCGTAGAAACTTAGGTTTTGGAAATATGGGTGATTAAATTAGTCGCTATGCGATGTGCGGACAACGATTTGTCTAAGTTTGACATGAAGTATAAAAATAAATACGGAGGTGTGCCAACATTACGTACACGTAGGATGAAAGAATAGGACCAGAACTTTAGTACTATACCACCCAAGTTACCTTAAAAACTTAGGATTTGGAAATATGGGTGATTAAATTAGTCGCTATGCGATGTGCGGACAACGATTTGTCTAAGTATGACATGAAATATAATAATAAATACGGAGGTGTGCCTACATTACGTACACGTAGGGTGATAGAATAGGACCAGAACTTCTGTATTATACCACCCAAGTTACCGTAAAAACTTAGGTTTTGGAAATATGGCTGATTAAAGTAGTCGCATTGAGATGTGCGGACAGAGATTTGTCGAAGTTTGACACGAAATATAAAAAAATACGGAGGTGTGCCAACATGACGTACACATAGGATGATAGAATAGGTCCAGAACTTTAGTACTATACCACCCAAGTTACCGTAAAAACGTAGGTTTTGGAAATATGGCTGATTAAAGTAGTCGCATTGAGATGTGCGGACAGCGATTTGTCTAAGTTTGACATGAAATATAAAAATAAATACGGAATTGTGGATACATGACGTACACATAGGGTGATAGAATAGGACCAGAACTTCTGTATTATACCACCCAAGTTACCTTAAAAACTTAGGTTTTGGAAATATGGGTGATTAAATTAGTCGCTATGCGATGTGCGGACAACGATTTGTCAAAGTATGACATGAAATATAAAAATAAATACAGAATTGTGGATACATGACGTACACGTAGGGTGATAGAATAGGACCACAACTTCTGTATTATACCACCCAAGTTACCGTAAAAACTTAGGTTTTGGAAATATGGCTGATTAAAGTAGTCGCATTGAGATGTGCGGACAGCGATTTGTCAAAGAATGACATGAAAAATAAAATAAATACGCAAGTGTGCCAACATGACGTACACATAGGATGAAAGAATAGGTCCAGAACTTTAGTACTGTACCACCCAAGTTACCTTAAAAACTTAGGTTTTGGATATGGGTGATTAAATTAGTCGCTATGCGATGTGCGGACAACGATTTGTCTAAGTTTGACATGAAATATAAAAATAAATACGGAATTGTGGATACATGACGTACACGTAGGGTGATAGAATAGGACCAGAACTTCTGTATTATACCACCCAAGTTACCGTAAAAACTTAGGTTTTGAAAATATGGCTGATTAAAGTAGTCGCTTTGGATGTGTGGACAGCGATCCACCTAAGTTTGACATAAAATATAAAATAAATACGGAAGTGTGCCAACATGACGTACACATAGGATGATAGTATAGGTCCAGAACTTTAGTACTATACCACCCAAGTTACCGTAAAAACTTAGGTTTTGGAAATATGGGTGATTAAATTAGTCGCTATGCGATGTGCGGACAGAGATTTGTCTAAGTATGACATGAAATATAATAATAAATACGGAGGTGTGCCAACATTACGTACACATAGGATGATAGAATAGGTCCAGAACTTTAGTATTATACCACCCAAGTTACCGTAAAAACTTAGGTTTTGGAAATATGGGTGATTAAATTAGTCGCTATGCGATGTGCGGACAACGATTTGTCTAAGTTTAACATGAAATATAAAAATAAATACTGAATTGTGGATACATGACGTATACGTAGGATGAAAGAATAGGACCAGAACTTTAGTACTATACCACCCAAGTTACCTTAAAAACTGAGGTTTTGGAAATATGGGTGATTAAATTAGTCGCTATGCGATGTGCGGACAACGATTTGTCTAATTATGACATGAAATATAATAATAAATACGGAGGTGTGCCAACATTACGTACACGTAGGGTGATAGAATAGGACCAGAACTTTAGTACTATACCACCCAAGTTACCTTAAAAACTTAGGTTTTGGAAATATGGGTGATTAAAGTAGTCGCATTGAGATGTGCGGACAGAGATTTGTCGAAGTTTGACACGAAATATAAAAAAAATACGGAGGTGTGCCAACATGACGTACACATAGGATGATAGAATAGGTCCAGAACTTTAGTACTATACCACACAAGTTACCTTAAAAACTTAGGTTTTGGAAATACGGGTGATTAAAATAGTCGCTTTGGATGTGTGGACAGTGATCCACCTAAGTTTGACATAAAATATAAAATAAATTCGGCAGTGTGTCAGCATGACGTACACGTAGGGTGATGAAATAGGACCAGAACTTCTGTATTATACCACCCAAGTTACCGTAAAAACTTAGGTTTTGGAAATATGGCTGATTAAAGTAGTCGCATTGAGATGTGCGGGCAGCGATTTGTCAAAGTATGACATGAAAAATAAAATAAATACGGAAGTGTGCCAACATGACGTACACATAGGATGATAGAATAGGTCCTGAAATTTAGTATTATACCACCCAAGTTACCTTAAAAACTTAGGTTTTGGAAATATGGGTGATTAAATTAGTCGCATTGAGATGTGCGGACAGAGATTTGTCGAAGTTTGACACGAAATATAAAAAAAATACGGAAATGTGCCAACATGACGTACACAAAGGATGATAGAATAGGACCAGAACTTCTGTATTATACCACCCAAGTTACCGTAAAAACTTAGGTTTTGGAAATATGGGTGATTAAATTAGTCGCTATGCGATGTGCGGACAACGATTTGTCTAAGTTTAACATGAAATATAAAAATAAATACTGAATTGTGGATACATGACGTATACGTAGGATGAAAGAATAGGACCAGAACTTTAGTACTATACCACCCAAGTTACCTTAAAAACTGAGGTTTTGGAAATATGGGTGATTAAATTAGTCGCTATGCGATGTGCGGACAACGATTTGTCTAATTATGACATGAAATATAATAATAAATACGGAGGTGTGCCAACATTACGTACACGTAGGGTGATAGAATAGGACCAGAACTTTAGTACTATACCACCCAAGTTACCTTAAAAACTTAGGTTTTGGAAATATGGGTGATTAAAGTAGTCGCATTGAGATGTGCGGACAGAGATTTGTCGAAGTTTGACACGAAATATAAAAAAAATACGGAGGTGTGCTAACATGACGTACACATAGGATGATAGAATAGGTCCAGAACTTTAGTACTATACCACACAAGTTACCTTAAAAACTTAGGTTTTGGAAATACGGGTGATTAAAATAGTCGCTTTGGATGTGTGGACAGTGATCCACCTAAGTTTGACATAAAATATAAAATAAATTCGGCAGTGTGTCAGCATGACGTACACGTAGGGTGATGAAATAGGACCAGAACTTCTGTATTATACCACCCAAGTTACCGTAAAAACTTAGGTTTTGGAAATATGGCTGATTAAAGTAGTCGCATTGAGATGTGCGGGCAGCGATTTGTCAAAGTATGACATGAAAAATAAAATAAATACGGAAGTGTGCCAACATGACGTACACATAGGATGATAGAATAGGTCCTGAAATTTAGTATTATACCACCCAAGTTACCTTAAAAACTTAGGTTTTGGAAATATGGGTGATTAAATTAGTCGCATTGAGATGTGCGGACAGAGATTTGTCGAAGTTTGACACGAAATATAAAAAAAATACGGAAATGTGCCAACATGACGTACACAAAGGATGATAGAATAGGACCAGAACTTTAGTACTATACCACCCAAGTTACCTTAAAAACTTAGGATTTGGAAATATGGGTGATTAAATTAGTCGCTATGCGATGTGCGGACAACGATTTGTCTAAGTATGACATGAAATATAATAATAAATACGGAGGTGTGCCTACATTACGTACACGTAGGGTGATAGAATAGGACCAGAACTTCTGTATTATACCACCCAAGTTACCGTAAAAACTTAGGTTTTGGAAATATGGCTGATTAAAGTAGTCGCATTGAGATGTGCGGACAGAGATTTGTCGAAGTTTGACACGAAATATAAAAAAATACGGAGGTGTGCCAACATGACGTACACATAGGATGATAGAATAGGTCCAGAACTTTAGTACTATACCACCCAAGTTACCGTAAAAACGTAGGTTTTGGAAATATGGCTGATTAAAGTAGTCGCATTGAGATGTGCGGACAGCGATTTGTCTAAGTTTGACATGAAATATAAAAATAAATACGGAATTGTGGATACATGACGTACACATAGGGTGATAGAATAGGACCAGAACTTCTGTATTATACCACCCAAGTTACCTTAAAAACTTAGGTTTTGGAAATATGGGTGATTAAATTAGTCGCTATGCGATGTGCGGACAACGATTTGTCAAAGTATGACATGAAATATAAAAATAAATACAGAATTGTGGATACATGACGTACACGTAGGGTGATAGAATAGGACCACAACTTCTGTATTATACCACCCAAGTTACCGTAAAAACTTAGGTTTTGGAAATATGGCTGATTAAAGTAGTCGCATTGAGATGTGCGGACAGCGATTTGTCAAAGAATGACATGAAAAATAAAATAAATACGCAAGTGTGCCAACATGACGTACACATAGGATGAAAGAATAGGTCCAGAACTTTAGTACTGTACCACCCAAGTTACCTTAAAAACTTAGGTTTTGGATATGGGTGATTAAATTAGTCGCTATGCGATGTGCGGACAACGATTTGTCTAAGTTTGACATGAAATATAAAAATAAATACGGAATTGTGGATACATGACGTACACGTAGGGTGATAGAATAGGACCAGAACTTCTGTATTATACCACCCAAGTTACCGTAAAAACTTAGGTTTTGAAAATATGGCTGATTAAAGTAGTCGCTTTGGATGTGTGGACAGCGATCCACCTAAGTTTGACATAAAATATAAAATAAATACGGAAGTGTGCCAACATGACGTACACATAGGATGATAGTATAGGTCCAGAACTTTAGTACTATACCACCCAAGTTACCGTAAAAACTTAGGTTTTGGAAATATGGGTGATTAAATTAGTCGCTATGCGATGTGCGGACAGAGATTTGTCTAAGTATGACATGAAATATAATAATAAATACGGAGGTGTGCCAACATTACGTACACATAGGATGATAGAATAGGTCCACAACTTTAGTACTATACCACCCAAGTTACCGTAAAAACTTAGGTTTTGGAAATATGGGTGATTAAATTAGTCGCTATGCGATGTGCGGACAACGATTTGTCTAAGTTTAACATGAAATATAAAAATAAATACTGAATTGTGGATACATGACGTATACGTAGGATGAAAGAATAGGACCAGAACTTTAGTACTATACCACCCAAGTTACCTTAAAAACTGAGGTTTTGGAAATATGGGTGATTAAATTAGTCGCTATGCGATGTGCGGACAACGATTTGTCTAATTATGACATGAAATATAATAATAAATACGGAGGTGTGCCAACATTACGTACACGTAGGGTGATAGAATAGGACCAGAACTTTAGTACTATACCACCCAAGTTACCTTAAAAACTTAGGTTTTGGAAATATGGCTGATTAAAGTAGTCGCATTGAGATGTGCGGACAGAGATTTGTCTAAGTATGACATGAAATATAATAATAAATACGGAGGTGTGCCAACATGACGTACACATAGGATGATAGAATAGGTCCAGAACTTTAGTACTATACCACACAAGTTACCTTAAAAACTTAGGTTTTGGAAATACGGGTGATTAAAATAGTCGCTTTGGATGTGTGGACAGTGATCCACCTAAGTTTGACATAAAATATAAAATAAATTCGGCAGTGTGTCAGCATGACGTACACGTAGGGTGATGAAATAGGACCAGAACTTCTGTATTATACCACCCAAGTTACCGTAAAAACTTAGGTTTTGGAAATATGGCTGATTAAAGTAGTCGCATTGAGATGTGCGGACAGAGATTTGTCGAAGTTTGACACGAAATATAAAAAAAATACGGAGGTGTGCCAACATGACGTACACATAGGATGATAAAATAGGTCCAGAACTTTAGTACTATACCACCCAAGTTACCTTAAAAACTTAGGTTTTGGAAATACGGGTGATTAAAATAGTCGCTTTGGATGTGTGGACAGCGATCCACCTAAGTTTGACATAAAATATAAAATAAATACGGCAGTGTGTCAGCATGACGTACACGTAGGATGAAAGAATAGGACCAGAACTTTAGTACTATACCACCCAAGTTACCTTAAAAACTTAGGTTTTGGAAATATGGGTGATTAAATTAGTCGCATTGAGATGTGCGGACAGAGATTTGTCGAAGTTTGACACGAAATATAAAAAAAATACGGAAATGTGCCAACATGACGTACACATAGGATGATAGAATAGGACCAGAACTTCTGTATTATACCACCCAAGTTACCGTAAAAACTTAGGTTTTGGAAATATGGGTGATTAAATTAGTCGCTATGCGATGTGCGGACAACGATTTGTCTAAGTATGAATGAAATATAATAATAAATACGGAGGTGTGCCAATATTACGTACACGTAGGGTGATAGAATAGGACCAGAACTTCTGTATTATACCACCCAAGTTACCGTAAAAACTTAGGTTTTGGAAATATGGGTGATTAAATTAGTCGCTATGCGATGTGCGGACAACGATTTGTCGAAGTTTGACACGAAATATAAAAAAATACGGAGGTGTGCCAACATGACGTACACATAGGATGATAGAATAGGACCAGAACTTCTGTATTATACCACCCAAGTTACCGTAAAAACTTAGGTTTTGGAAATATGGGTGATTAAATTAGTCGCTATGCGATGTGCGGACAACGATTTGTCTAAGTATGACATGAAATATAAAAAAATACGGAGGTGTGCCAACATGACGTACACATAGGATGATAGAGTAGGTCCAGAACTTTAGTACTATACCACCCAAGTTACCTTAAAAACTTAGGTTTTGGAAATATGGGTGATTAAATTAGTCGCTATGCGATGTGCGGACAACGATTTGTCTAAGTATGACATGAAATATAATAATAAATACGGAGGTGTGCCAACATTACTTACACGTAGGGTGATAGAATAGGACCAGAACTTCTGTATTATACCACCCAAATTACCGTAAAAACTTAGGTTTTGGAAATATGGCTGATTAAAGTAGTCGCATTGAGATGTGCGGACAGCGATTAGTCAAATTATGACATGAAAAATAAAATAAATACGGCAGTGTGTCAGCATGTCGTACACGTAGGATGAAAGAATAGGACCAGAACTTTAGTACTATACCACCCAAGTTACCTTAAAAACTTAGGTTTTGGAAATATGGGTGATTAAAGTAGTCGCATTGAGATGTGCGGACAGAGATTTTGTCGAAGTTTGACACGAAATATAAAAAAAATACGGAGGTGTGCCAACATGACGTACACATAGGATGATAGAATAGGTCCAGAACTTTAGTACTATACCACCCAAGTTACCGTAAAAACTTAGGTTTTGGAAATATGGCTGATTAAAGTAGTCGCATTGAGATGTGCGGATAGCGATTTGTCTAAGTTTGACATGAAATATAAAAATAAATACGGAATTGTGGATACATGACGTACACATAGGGTGATAGAATAGGACCAGAACTTCTGTATTATACCACCCAAGTTACCGTAAAAACGTAGGTTTTGGAAATATGGGTGATTAAATTAGTCGCTATGCGATGTGCGGACAACAATTTGTCGAAGTTTGACACGAAATATAAAAAAAATACGGAGGTCTGCCAACATGACGTACACATAGGATGATAGAATAGGTCCAGAACTTTAGTACTATACCACCCAAGTTACCGTAGAAACTTAGGTTTTGGAAATATGGGTGATTAAATTAGTCGCTATGCGATGTGCGGACAACGATTTGTCTAAGTTTGACATGAAATATAAAAATAAATACGGAGGTGTGCCAACATTACGTACACGTAGGATGAAAGAATAGGACCAGAACTTTAGTACTATACCACCCAAGTTACCTTAAAAACTTAGGATTTGGAAATATGGGTGATTAAATTAGTCGCTATGCGATGTGCGGACAACGATTTGTCTAAGTATGACATGAAATATAATAATAAATACGGAGGTGTGCCTACATTACGTACACGTAGGGTGATAGAATAGGACCAGAACTTCTGTATTATACCACCCAAGTTACCGTAAAAACTTAGGTTTTGGAAGTATGGCTGATTAAAGTAGTCGCATTGAGATGTGCGGACAGCGATTTGTCAAAGAATGACATGAAAAATAAAATAAATACGCAAGTGTGCCAACATGACGTACACATAGGATGAAAGAATAGGTCCAGAACTTTAGTACTATACCACCCAAGTTACCTTAAAAACTTAGGTTTTGGATATGGGTGATTAAATTAGTCGCTATGCGATGTGCGGACAACGATTTGTCTAAGTTTGACATGAAATATAAAAATAAATACGGAATTGTGGATACATGACGTACACGTAGGGTGATAGAATAGGACCAGAACTTCTGTATTATACCACCCAAGTTACCGTAAAAACTTAGGTTTTGAAAATATGGCTGATTAAAGTAGTCGCTTTGGATGTGTAGACAGCGATCCAACTAAGTTTGACATAAAATATAAAATAAATACGGAAGTGTGCCAACATGACGTACACATAGGATGATAGAATAGGTCCAGAACTTTAGTACTATACCACCCAAGTTACCGTAAAAACTTAGGTTTTGGAAATACGGGTGATTAAAATAGTCGCTTTGGATGTGTGGACAGTGATCCACCTAAGTTTGACATAAAATATAAAATAAATACGGCAGTGTGTCAGCATGACGTACACGTAGGGTGATGAAATAGGACCAGAACTTCTGTATTATACCACCCAAGTTACCGTAAAAACTTAGGTTTTGGAAATATGGCTGATTAAAGTAGTCGCATTTAGATGTGCGGACAGCGATTTGTCAAAGTATGACATGAAAAATAAAATAAATACGGAAGTGTGCCAACATGACGTACACATAGGATGATAGAATAGGTCCTGAAATTTAGTATTATACCACCCAGGTTACCTTAAAAACTTAGGTTTTGGAAATATGGGTGATTAAATTAGTCGCATTGAGATGTGCGGACAGAGATTTGTCGAAGTTTGACACGAAATATAAAAAAAATACGGAAATGTGCCAACATGACGTACACATAGGATGATAGAATAGGACCAGAACTTCTGTATTATACCACCCAAGTTACCGTAAAAACTTAGGTTTTGGAAATATGGGTGATTAAATTAGTCGCTATGCGATGTGCGGACAACGATTTGTCTAAGTATGAATGAAATATAATAATAAATACGGAGGTGTGCCAATATTACGTACACGTAGGGTGATAGAATAGGACCAGAACTTCTGTATTATACCACCCAAGTTACCGTAAAAACTTAGGTTTTGGAAATATGGGTGATTAAATTAGTCGCTATGCGATGTGCGGACAACGATTTGTCGAAGTTTGACACGAAATATAAAAAAATACGGAGGTGTGCCAACATGACGTACACATAGGATGATAGAATAGGACCAGAACTTCTGTATTATACCACCCAAGTTACCGTAAAAACTTAGGTTTTGGAAATATGGGTGATTAAATTAGTCGCTATGCGATGTGCGGACAACGATTTGTCTAAGTATGACATGAAATATAAAAAAAATACGGAGGTGTGCCAACATGACGTACACATAGGATGATAGAGTAGGTCCAGAACTTTAGTACTATACCACCCAAGTTACCTTAAAAACTTAGGTTTTGGAAATATGGGTGATTAAATTAGTCGCTATGTGATGTGCGGACAACGATTTGTCTAAGTATGACATGAAATATAATAATAAATACGGAGGTGTGCCAACATTACTTACACGTAGGGTGATAGAATAGGACCAGAACTTCTGTATTATACCACCCAAATTACCGTAAAAACTTAGGTTTTGGAAATATGGCTGATTAAAGTAGTCGCATTGAGATGTGCGGACAGCGATTAGTCAAAGTATGACATGAAAAATAAAATAAATACGGCAGTGTGTCAGCATGTCGTACACGTAGGATGAAAGAATAGGACCAGAACTTTAGTACTATACCACCCAAGTTACCTTAAAAACTTAGGTTTTGGAAATATGGGTGATTAAAGTAGTCGCATTGAGATGTGCGGACAGAGATTTGTCGAAGTTTGACACGAAATATAAAAAAAATACGGAGGTGTGCCAACATGACGTACACATAGGATGATAGAATAGGTCCAGAACTTTAGTACTATACCACCCAAGTTACCGTAAAAACTTAGGTTTTGGAAATATGGCTGATTAAAGTAGTCGCATTGAGATGTGCGGATAGCGATTTGTCTAAGTTTGACATGAAATATAAAAATAAATACGGAATTGTGGATACATGACGTACACATAGGGTGATAGAATAGGACCAGAACTTCTGTATTATACCACCCAAGTTACCGTAAAAACGTAGGTTTTGGAAATATGGGTGATTAAATTAGTCGCTATGCGATGTGCGGACAACAATTTGTCGAAGTTTGACACGAAATATAAAAAAAATACGGAGGTGTGCCAACATGACGTACACATAGGATGATAGAATAGGTCCAGAACTTTAGTACTATACCACCCAAGTTACCGTAGAAACTTAGGTTTTGGAAATATGGGTGATTAAATTAGTCGCTATGCGATGTGCGGACAACGATTTGTCTAAGTTTGACATGAAGTATAAAAATAAATACGGAGGTGTGCCAACATTACGTACACGTAGGATGAAAGAATAGGACCAGAACTTTAGTACTATACCACCCAAGTTACCTTAAAAACTTAGGATTTGGAAATATGGGTGATTAAATTAGTCGCTATGCGATGTGCGGACAACGATTTGTCTAAGTATGACATGAAATATAATAATAAATACGGAGGTGTGCCTACATTACGTACACGTAGGGTGATAGAATAGGACCAGAACTTCTGTATTATACCACCCAAGTTACCGTAAAAACTTAGGTTTTGGAAATATGGCTGATTAAAGTAGTCGCATTGAGATGTGCGGACAGAGATTTGTCGAAGTTTGACACGAAATATAAAAAAATACGGAGGTGTGCCAACATGACGTACACATAGGATGATAGAATAGGTCCAGAACTTTAGTACTATACCACCCAAGTTACCGTAAAAACGTAGGTTTTGGAAATATGGCTGATTAAAGTAGTCGCATTGAGATGTGCGGACAGCGATTTGTCTAAGTTTGACATGAAATATAAAAATAAATACGGAATTGTGGATACATGACGTACACATAGGGTGATAGAATAGGACCAGAACTTCTGTATTATACCACCCAAGTTACCTTAAAAACTTAGGTTTTGGAAATATGGGTGATTAAATTAGTCGCTATGCGATGTGCGGACAACGATTTGTCAAAGTATGACATGAAATATAAAAATAAATACAGAATTGTGGATACATGACGTACACGTAGGGTGATAGAATAGGACCACAACTTCTGTATTATACCACCCAAGTTACCGTAAAAACTTAGGTTTTGGAAATATGGCTGATTAAAGTAGTCGCATTGAGATGTGCGGACAGCGATTTGTCAAAGAATGACATGAAAAATAAAATAAATACGCAAGTGTGCCAACATGACGTACACATAGGATGAAAGAATAGGTCCAGAACTTTAGTACTGTACCACCCAAGTTACCTTAAAAACTTAGGTTTTGGATATGGGTGATTAAATTAGTCGCTATGCGATGTGCGGACAACGATTTGTCTAAGTTTGACATGAAATATAAAAATAAATACGGAATTGTGGATACATGACGTACACGTAGGGTGATAGAATAGGACCAGAACTTCTGTATTATACCACCCAAGTTACCGTAAAAACTTAGGTTTTGAAAATATGGCTGATTAAAGTAGTCGCTTTGGATGTGTGGACAGCGATCCACCTAAGTTTGACATAAAATATAAAATAAATACGGAAGTGTGCCAACATGACGTACACATAGGATGATAGTATAGGTCCAGAACTTTAGTACTATACCACCCAAGTTACCGTAAAAACTTAGGTTTTGGAAATATGGGTGATTAAATTAGTCGCTATGCGATGTGCGGACAGAGATTTGTCTAAGTATGACATGAAATATAATAATAAATACGGAGGTGTGCCAACATTACGTACACATAGGATGATAGAATAGGTCCAGAACTTTAGTACTATACCACCCAAGTTACCGTAAAAACTTAGGTTTTGGAAATATGGGTGATTAAATTAGTCGCTATGCGATGTGCGGACAACGATTTGTCTAAGTTTAACATGAAATATAAAAATAAATACTGAATTGTGGATACATGACGTATACGTAGGATGAAAGAATAGGACCAGAACTTTAGTACTATACCACCCAAGTTACCTTAAAAACTGAGGTTTTGGAAATATGGGTGATTAAATTAGTCGCTATGCGATGTGCGGACAACGATTTGTCTAATTATGACATGAAATATAATAATAAATACGGAGGTGTGCCAACATTACGTACACGTAGGGTGATAGAATAGGACCAGAATTTTAGTACTATACCACCCAAGTTACCTTAAAAACTTAGGTTTTGGAAATATGGGTGATTAAAGTAGTCGCATTGAGATGTGCGGACAGAGATTTGTCGAAGTTTGACACGAAATATAAAAAAAATACGGAGGTGTGCCAACATGACGTACACATAGGATGATAGAATAGGTCCAGAACTTTAGTACTATACCACACAAGTTACCTTAAAAACTTAGGTTTTGGAAATACGGGTGATTAAAATAGTCGCTTTGGATGTGTGGACAGTGATCCACCTAAGTTTGACATAAAATATAAAATAAATACGGCAGTGTGTCAGCATGACGTACACGTAGGGTGATGAAATAGGACCAGAACTTCTGTATTATACCACCCAAGTTACCGTAAAAACTTAGGTTTTGGAAATATGGCTGATTAAAGTAGTCGCATTTAGATGTGCGGACAGCGATTTGTCAAAGTATGACATGAAAAATAAAATAAATACGGAAGTGTGCCAACATGACGTACACATAGGATGATAGAATAGGTCCTGAAATTTAGTATTATACCACCCAGGTTACCTTAAAAACTTAGGTTTTGGAAATATGGGTGATTAAATTAGTCGCATTGAGATGTGCGGACAGAGATTTGTCGAAGTTTGACACGAAATATAAAAAAAATACGGAAATGTGCCAACATGACGTACACATAGGATGATAGAATAGGACCAGAACTTCTGTATTATACCACCCAAGTTACCGTAAAAACTTAGGTTTTGGAAATATGGGTGATTAAATTAGTCGCTATGCGATGTGCGGACAACGATTTGTCTAAGTATGAATGAAATATAATAATAAATACGGAGGTGTGCCAATATTACGTACACGTAGGGTGATAGAATAGGACCAGAACTTCTGTATTATACCACCCAAGTTACCGTAAAAACTTAGGTTTTGGAAATATGGGTGATTAAATTAGTCGCTATGCGATGTGCGGACAACGATTTGTCGAAGTTTGACACGAAATATAAAAAAATACGGAGGTGTGCCAACATGACGTACACATAGGATGATAGAATAGGACCAGAACTTCTGTATTATACCACCCAAGTTACCGTAAAAACTTAGGTTTTGGAAATATGGGTGATTAAATTAGTCGCTATGCGATGTGCGGACAACGATTTGTCTAAGTATGACATGAAATATAAAAAAATACGGAGGTGTGCCAACATGACGTACACATAGGATGATAGAGTAGGTCCAGAACTTTAGTACTATACCACCCAAGTTACCTTAAAAACTTAGGTTTTGGAAATATGGGTGATTAAATTAGTCGCTATGCGATGTGCGGACAACGATTTGTCTAAGTATGACATGAAATATAATAATAAATACGGAGGTGTGCCAACATTACTTACACGTAGGGTGATAGAATAGGACCAGAACTTCTGTATTATACCACCCAAATTACCGTAAAAACTTAGGTTTTGGAAATATGGCTGATTAAAGTAGTCGCATTGAGATGTGCGGACAGCGATTAGTCAAAGTATGACATGAAAAATAAAATAAATACGGCAGTGTGTCAGCATGTCGTACACGTAGGATGAAAGAATAGGACCAGAACTTTAGTACTATACCACCCAAGTTACCTTAAAAACTTAGGTTTTGGAAATATGGGTGATTAAAGTAGTCGCATTGAGATGTGCGGACAGAGATTTGTCGAAGTTTGACACGAAATATAAAAAAAATACGGAGGTGTGCCAACATGACGTACACATAGGATGATAGAATAGGTCCAGAACTTTAGTACTATACCACCCAAGTTACCGTAAAAACTTAGGTTTTGGAAATATGGCTGATTAAAGTAGTCGCATTGAGATGTGCGGATAGCGATTTGTCTAAGTTTGACATGAAATATAAAAATAAATACGGAATTGTGGATACATGACGTACACATAGGGTGATAGAATAGGACCAGAACTTCTGTATTATACCACCCAAGTTACCGTAAAAACGTAGGTTTCGGAAATATGGGTGATTAAATTAGTCGCTATGCGATGTGCGGACAACAATTTGTCGAAGTTTGACACGAAATATAAAAAAAATACGGAGGTGTGCCAACATGACGTACACATAGGATGATAGAATAGGTCCAGAACTTTAGTACTATACCACCCAAGTTACCGTAGAAACTTAGGTTTTGGAAATATGGGTGATTAAATTAGTCGCTATGCGATGTGCGGACAACGATTTGTCTAAGTTTGACATGAAGTATAAAAATAAATACGGAGGTGTGCCAACATTACGTACACGTAGGATGAAAGAATAGGACCAGAACTTTAGTACTATACCACCCAAGTTACCTTAAAAACTTAGGTTTTGGAAATATGGGTGATTAAATTAGTCGCTATGCGATGTGCGGACAACGATTTGTCTAAGTATGACATGAAATATAATAATAAATACGGAGGTGTGCCTACATTACGTACACGTAGGGTGATAGAATAGGACCAGAACTTCTGTATTATACCACCCAAGTTACCGTAAAAACTTAGGTTTTGGAAATATGGCTGATTAAAGTAGTCGCATTGAGATGTGCGGACAGAGATTTGTCGAAGTTTGACACGAAATATAAAAAAATACGGAGGTGTGCCAACATGACGTACACATAGGATGATAGAATAGGTCCAGAACTTTAGTACTATACCACCCAAGTTACCGTAAAAACGTAGGTTTTGGAAATATGGCTGATTAAAGTAGTCGCATTGAGATGTGCGGACAGCGATTTGTCTAAGTTTGACATGAAATATAAAAATAAATACGGAATTGTGGATACATGACGTACACATAGGGTGATAGAATAGGACCAGAACTTCTGTATTATACCACCCAAGTTACCTTAAAAACTTAGGTTTTGGAAATATGGGTGATTAAATTAGTCGCTATGCGATGTGCGGACAACGATTTGTCAAAGTATGACATGAAATATAAAAATAAATACAGAATTGTGGATACATGACGTACACGTAGGGTGATAGAATAGGACCACAACTTCTGTATTATACCACCCAAGTTACCGTAAAAACTTAGGTTTTGGAAATATGGGTGATTAAAGTAGTCGCATTGAGATGTGCGGACAGCGATTTGTCAAAGAATGACATGAAAAATAAAATAAATACGCAAGTGTGCCAACATGACGTACACATAGGATGAAAGAATAGGTCCAGAACTTTAGTACTATACCACCCAAGTTACCTTAAAAACTTAGGTTTTGGATATGGGTGATTAAATTAGTCGCTATGCGATGTGCGGACAACGATTTGTCTAAGTTTGACATGAAATATAAAAATAAATACGGAATTGTGGATACATGACGTACACGTAGGGTGATAGAATAGGACCAGAACTTCTGTATTATACCACCCAAGTTACCGTAAAAACTTAGGTTTTGAAAATATGGCTGATTAAAGTAGTCGCTTTGGATGTGTGGACAGCGATCCACCTAAGTTTGACATAAAATATAAAATAAATACGGAAGTGTGCCAACATGACGTACACATAGGATGATAGTATAGGTCCAGAACTTTAGTACTATACCACCCAAGTTACCGTAAAAACTTAGGTTTTGGAAATACGGGTGATTAAAATAGTCGCTTTGGATGTGTGGACAGTGATCCACCTAAGTTTGACATAAAATATAAAATAAATACGGCAGTGTGTCAGCATGACGTACACGTAGGGTGATGAAATAGGACCAGAACTTCTGTATTATACCACCCAAGTTACCGTAAAAACTTAGGTTTTGGAAATATGGCTGATTAAAGTAGTCGCATTTAGATGTGCGGACAGCGATTTGTCAAAGTATGACATGAAATATAAAAATAAATACGGAATTGTGGATACATGACGTACACATAGGGTGATAGAATAGGACCAGAACTTCTGTATTATACCACCCAAGTTACCGTAAAAACTTAGGTTTTGGAAATATGGGTGATTAAATTAGTCGCTATGCGATGTGCGGACAACGATTTGTCAAAGTATGACATGAAAAATAAAATAAATACGGAAGTGTGCCAACATGACGTACACATAGGATGATAGAATAGGTCCTGAAATTTAGTATTATACAACCCAAGTTACCTTAAAAACTTAGGTTTTGGAAATATGGGTGATTAAATTAGTCGCTATGCGATGTGCGGACAACGATTTGTCTAAGTTTGACATGAAATATAAAAATAAATACGGAATTGTGGATACATGACGTACACATTGGGTGATAGAATATGATTAGAACTATATTATTATACCACTCAGGTTACCGTCAAAACTTAGGTTTTGGAAATACGGGTGATTAAAATAGTCGCTTTGGATGTGTGGACAGCGATCCACCTAAGTTTGACATAAAATATAAAATAAATACGGCAGTGTGTCAGCATGACGTACACGTGGGATGAAAGAATAGGACCAGAACTTTAGTACTATACCACCCAAGTTACCTTAAAAACTTAGGTTTTGGAAATATGGGTGATTAAATTAGTCGCTATGCGATGTGCGGACAACGATTTGTCTAAGTTTGACATGAAATATAAAAATAAATACGGAATTGTGGATACATGACGTACACATAGGGTGATAGAATAGGACCAGAACTTCTGTATTATACCACCCAAGTTACCGTAAAAACTTAGGTTTTGGAAATATGGCTTATTAAAGTAGTCGCATTGAGATGTGCGGACAGCGATTTGTCAAAGTATGACATGAAAAATAAAATAAATACGGAAGTGTGCCAACATGACGTACACATAGGATGATAGAATAGGTCCTGAAATTTAGTATTATACCACCCAAGTTACCTTAAAAACTTAGTTTTTGGAAATATGGGTGATTAAATTAGTCGCTATGCGATGTGCGGACAACGATTTGTCTAAGTTTGACATGAAATATAAAAATAAATACGGAATTGTGGATACATGACGTACACATAGCGTGATAGAATAGGACGAGAACTTCTGTATTATACCACCCAAGTTATCGTAAAAACTTAGGTTTTGGAAATATGGCTGATTAAAGTAGTCGCATTGAGATGTGCGGACAGCGATTTGTCAAAGTATGACATGAAAAATAAAATAAATACGGAAGTGTGCCAACATGACGTACACATAGGATGATAGAATAGGTCCTGAAATTTAGTACTATACCACCCAAGTTACCTTAAAAACTTAGGTTTTGGAAATATGGGTGATTAAATTAGTCGCTATGCGATGTGCGGACAACGATTTGTCTAAGTTTGACATGAAATATAAAAATAAATACGGAATTGTGGATACATGACGTACACATAGGGTTATAGAATAGGACCAGAAATTCTGTATTATACCACCCAAGTTACCGTAAAAACTTAGGTTTTGGAAATATGGCTGATTAAAGTAGTCGCATTGAGATGTGCGGACAGCGATTTGTCAAAGTATGACATGAAAAATAAAATAAATACGGAAGTGTGCCAACATGACGTACACATAGGATGATAGAATAGGTCCTGAAATTTAGTACTATACCACCCAAGTTACCTTAAAAACTTAGGTTTTGGATATGGGTGATTAAATTAGTCGCTATGCTATGTGCGGACAACGATTTGTCAAAGTATGACATGAAATATAAAAATAAATACGGAATTGTGGATACATGACGTACACATAGGGTGATAGAATAGGACCAGAACTTCTGTATTAAACCACCCAAGTTACCTTAAAAACTTAGGGTTTGGAAATATGGGTGATTAAATTAGTCGCTATGCGATGTGCGGACAACGATTTGTCAAAGTATGACATGAAATATAAAAATAAATACGGAATTGTGGATACATGACGTACACGTAGGGTGATAGAATAGGACCAGAACTTCTGTATTATACCACCCAAGTTACCGTAAAAACCTAGGTTTTGGAAATATGGGTGATTAAAGTAGTCGCATTGAGATGTGCGGACAGCGATTTGTCAAAGTATGACATGAAAAATAAAATAAATACGCAAGTGTGCCAACATGACGTACACATAGGATGAAAGAATAGGTCCAGGACTTTAGTACTATACCACCCAAGTTACCTTAAAAACTTAGGTTTTGGATATGGGTGATTAAATTAGTCGCTATGCGATGTGCGGACAACGATTTGTCTAAGTTTGACATGAAATATAAAAATAAATACGGAATTGTGGATACATGACGTACACATAGGGTGATAGAATAGGACCAGAACTTTTGTATTATACCACCCAAGTTACCGTAAAAACTTAGGTTTTGGAAATATGGGTGATTAAATTAGTTGCTATGCGATGTGCGGACAACGATTTGTCTAAGTTTGACATGAAATATAAAAATAAATACGGAATTTTGGATACATGACGTACACATTGGGTGATAGAATAGGATTAGAACTATATTATTATACCACTCAGGTTACCGTCAAAACTTAGGTTTTAGAAATACGGGTGATTAAAATAGTCGCTTTGGATGTGTGGACAGCGATCCACCTAAGTTTGACATAAAATATAAAATAAATACGGCAGTGTGTCAGCATGACGTACACGTAGGATGAAAGAATAGGACCAGAACTTTAGTACTATACCACCCAAGTTACCTTAAAAACTAAGGTTTTGGAAATATGGGTGATTAAATTAGTCGCTATGCGATGTGCGGACAACGATTTGTCAAAGTATGACATGAAATAAAAAAATAAATACGGAATTGTGGATACATGACGTACACGTAGGGTGATAGAATAGGACCAGAACTTCTGTATTATACCACCCAAGTTACCGTAAAAACTTAGGTTTTGAAAATATGGCTGATTAAAGTAGTCGCTTTGGATGTGTGGACAGCGATCCACCTAAGTTTGACATAAAATATAAAATAAATACGGAAGTGTGCCAACATGACGTACACATAGGATGATAGAATAGGTCCAGAACTTTAGTACTATACCACCCAAGTTACCGTAAAAACTTAGGTTTTGGAAATACGGGTGATTAAAATAGTCGCTTTGGATGTGTGGACAGCGATCCACCTAAGTTTGACATAAAATATAAAATAAATACGGCAGTGTGTCAGCATGACGTACACGTAGGGTGATGAAATGGGACCAGAACTTCTGTATTATACCACCCAAGTTACCGTAAAAACTTAGGTTTTGGAAATATGGCTGATTAAAGTAGTCGCATTGAGATGTGCGGACAGCGATTTCTCAAAGTATGACATGAAAAATAAAATAAATACGGAAGTGTGCCAACATGACGTACACATAGGATGATAGAATAGGTCCTGAAATTTAGTATTATACCACCCAAGTTACCTTAAAACTTAGGTTTTGGAAATATGGGTGATTAAATTAGTCGCTATGCGATGTGCGGACAACGATTTGTCTAAGTTTGACATGAAATATAAAAATAAATACGGAATTGTGGATACATGACGTACACATAGGGTGATAGAATAGGACCAGAACTTCTGTATTATACCACCCAAGTTACCGTAAAAACTTAGGTTTTGGAAATATGGCTGATTAAAGTAGTCGCATTGAGATGTGCGGACAGCGATTTGTCAAAGTATGACATGAAAAATAAAATAAATACGGAAGTGTGCCAACATGACGTACACATAGGATGATAGAATAGGTCCTGAAATTTAGTATTATACCACCCAAGTTACCTTAAAAACTTAGTTTTTGGAAATATGGGTGATTAAATTAGTCGCTATGCGATGTGCGGACAACGATTTGTCTAAGTTTGACATGAAATATAAAAATAAATACGGAATTGTGGATACATGACGTACACATAGCGTGATAGAATAGGACGAGAACTTCTGTATTATACCACCCAAGTTACCGTAAAAACTTAGGTTTTGGAAATATGGCTGATTAAAGTAGTCGCATTGAGATGTGCGGACAGCGATTTGTCAAAGTATGACATGAAAAATAAAATAAATACGGAAGTGTGCCAACATGACGTACACATAGGATGATAGAATAGGTCCTGAAATTTAGTACTATACCACCCAAGTTACCTTAAAAACTTAGGTTTTGGAAATATGGGTGATTAAATTAGTCGCTATGCGATGTGCGGACAACGATTTGTCTAAGTTTGACATGAAATATAAAAATAAATACAGAATTGTGGATACATGACGTACACATAGGGTTATAGAATAGGACCAGAACTTTTGTATTATACCACCCAAGTTACCGTAAAAACTTAGGTTTTGGAAATATGGCTGATTAAAGTAGTCGCATTGAGATGTGCGGACAGCGATTTGTCAAAGTATGACATGAAAAATAAAATAAATACGGAAGTGTGCCAACATGACGTACACATAGGATGATAGAATAGGTCCTGAAATTTAGTACTATACCACCCAAGTTACCTTAAAAACTTAGGTTTTGGATATGGGTGATTAAATTAGTCGCTATGCGATGTGCGGACAACGATTTGTCAAAGTATGACATGAAATATAAAAATAAATACGGAATTGTGGATACATGACGTACACATAGGGTGATAGAATAGGACCAGAACTTCTGTATTATACCACCCAAGTTACCTTAAAAACTTAGGTTTTGGAAATATGGGTGATTAAATTAGTCGCTATGCGATGTGCGGACAACGATTTGTCAAAGTATGACATGAAATATAAAAATAAATACGGAATTGTGGATACATGACGTACACGTAGGGTGATAGAATAGGACCAGACCTTCTGTATTATACCACCCAAGTTACCGTAAAAACTTAGGTTTTGGAAATATGGGTGATTAAAGTAGTCGCATTGAGATGTGCGGACAGCGATTTGTCAAAGTATGACATGAAAAATAAAATAAATACGCAAGTGTGCCAACATGACGTACACATAGGATGAAAGAATAGGTCCAGGACTTTAGTACTATACCACCCAAGTTACCGTAAAAACTTAAGTTTTGGAAATATGGGTGATTAAATTAGTCGCTATGCGATGTGCGGACAACGATTTGTCTAAGTTTGACATGAAATATAAAAATAAATACGGAATTTTGGATACATGACGTACACATTGGGTGATAGAATAGGATTAGAACTATATTATTATACCACTCAGGTTACCGTCAAAACTTAGGTTTTAGAAATACGGGTGATTAAAATAGTCGCTTTGGATGTGTGGACAGCGATCCACCTAAGTTTGACATAAAATATAAAATAAATACGGCAGTGTGTCAGCATGACGTACACGTAGGATGAAAGAATAGGACCAGAACTTTAGTACTATACCACCCAAGTTACTTAAAAAACTTAGGTTTTGGAAATATGGGTGATTAAATTAGTCGCTATGCGATGTGCGGACAACGATTTGTCAAAGTATGACATGAAATAAAAAAATAAATACGGAATTGTGGATACATGACGTACACGTAGGGTGATAGAATAGGACCAGAACTTCTGTATTATACCACCCAAGTTACCGTAAAAACTTAGGTTTTGAAAATATGGCTGATTAAAGTAGTCGCTTTGGATGTGTGGACAGCGATCCACCTAAGTTTGACATAAAATATAAAATAAATACGGAAGTGTGCCAACATGACGTACACATAGGATGATAGAATAGGTCCAGAACTTTAGTACTATACCACCCAAGTTACCGTAAAAACTTAGGTTTTGGAAATACGGGTGATTAAAATAGTCGCTTTGGATGTGTGGACAGTGATCCACCTAAGTTTGACATAAAATATAAAATAAATACGGCAGTGTGTCAGCATGACGTACACGTAGGGTGATGAAATGGGACCAGAACTTCTGTATTATACCACCCAAGTTACCGTAAAAACTTAGGTTTTGGAAATATGGCTGATTAAAGTAGTCGCATTGAGATGTGCGGACAGCGATTTGTCAAAGTATGACATGAAAAATAAAATAAATACGGAAGTGTGCCAACATGACGTACACATAGGATGATAGAATAGGTCCTGAAATTTAGTATTATACCACCCAAGTTACCTTAAAAACTTAGTTTTTGGAAATATGGGTGATTAAATTAGTCGCTATGCGATGTGCGGACAACGATTTGTCTAAGTTTGACATGAAATATAAAAATAAATACGGAATTGTGGATACATGACGTACACATAGGGTTATAGAATAGGACCAGAACTTTTGTATTATACCACCCAAGTTACCGTAAAAACTTAGGTTTTGGAAATATGGCTGATTAAAGTAGTCGCATTGAGATGTGCGGACAGCGATTTGTCAAATTATGACATGAAAAATAAAATAAATACGGAAGTGTGCCAACATGACGTACACATAGGATGATAGAATAGGTCCTGAAATTTAGTACTATACCACCCAAGTTACCTTAAAAACTTAGGTTTTGGATATGGGTGATTAAATTAGTCGCTATGCGATGTGCGGACAACGATTTGTCAAAGTATGACATGAAATATAAAAATAAATACGGAATTGTGGATACATGACATACACATTGGGTGATAGAATAGGATTAGAACTATATTATTATACCACTCAGGTTACCGTCAAAACTTAGGTTTTGGAAATACGGGTGATTAAAATAGTCGCTTTGGATGTGTGGACAGCGATCCACCTAAGTTTGACATAAAATATAAAATAAATACGGCAGTGTGTCAGCATGACGTTCACGTAGGATGAAAGAATAGGACCAGAACTTTAGTACTATACCACCCAAGTTACCTTAAAAACTTAGGTTTTGGAAATATAGCTGATTAAAGTAGTCGCATTGAGATGTGCGGACAGCGATTTGTCAAAGTATGACATGAAAAATAAAATAAATACGGAAGTTTGCCAACATGACGTACACATAGGATGATAGAATAGGTCCAGAACTTTAGTACTATACCACCCAAGTTACCGTAAAAACTTAGGTTTTGGAAATATGGCTGATTAAAGTAGTCGCATTGAGATGTGCGGACAGCGATTTGTCAAAGTATGACATGAAAAATAAAATAAATACGGAAGTATGCCAACATGACGTACACATAGGATGATAGAATAGGTCCTGAAATTCAGTATTATACCACCCAAGTTACCTTAAAAACTTAGGTTTTGGAAATATGGGTGATTAAATTAGTCGCTATGCGATGTGCGGACAACGATTTGTCTAAGTTTGACATGAAATATAAAAATAAATACGGAATTGTGGATACATGACGTACACATAGGGTGATAGAATAGGACCAGAACGTCTGTATTATACCACCCAAGTTACCGTAAAAACTTAGGTTTTGGAAATATGGGTGATTAAATTAGTCGCTATGCGATGTGCGGACAACGATTTGTCTAAGTTTGACATGAAATATAAAAATAAATACGGAATTTTGGATACATGACGTACACATTGGGTGATAGAATAGGATTAGAACTATATTATTATACCACTCAGGTTACCGTCAAAACTTAGGTTTTGGAAATACGGGTGATTAAAATAGTCGCTTTGGATGTGTGGACAGCGATCCACCTAAGTTTGACATAAAATATAAAATAAATACCGCAGTGTGTCAGCATGACGTACACGTAGGATGAAAGAATAGGACCAGAACTTTAGTACTATACCACCCAAGTTACCTTAAAAACTTAGGTTTTGGAAATATGGGTGATTAAATTAGTCGCTATGCGATGTGCGGACAACGATTTGTCAAAGTATGACATGAAATATAAAAATAAATACGGAATTGTGGATACATGACGTACACGTAGGGTGATAGAATAGGACCAGAACTTCTGTATTATACCACCTAAGTTACCGTAAAAACTTAGGTTTTGGAAATATGGCTGATTAAAGTAGTCGCATTGAGATGTGCGGACAGCGATTTGTCAAAGTATGACATGAAAAATAAAATAAATACGGAAGTTTGCCAACATGACGTACACATAGGATGATAGAATAGGTCCTGAAATTTAGTATTGTACCACCCAAGTTACCTTAAAAACTTAGGTTTTGGAAATATGGGTGATTAAATTAGTCGCTATGCGATGTGCGGACAACGATTTGTCTAAGTTTGACATGAAATATAAAAATAAATACGGAATTGTGGATACATGACGTACACATAGGGTGATGGAATAGGACCAGAACTTTTGTATTATACCACCCAAGTTACCGTAAAAACTTAGGTTTTGGAAATATGGCTGATTAAAGTAGTCGCATTGAGATGTGCGGACAGCGATTTGTCAAAGTATGACATGAAAAATAAAATAAATACGGAAGTGTGCCAACATGACGTACACATAGGATGATAGAATAGGTCCTGAAATTTAGTATTATACCACCCAAGTTACCTTAAAAACTTAGTTTTTGGAAATATGGGTGATTAAATTAGTCGCTATGCGATGTGCGGACAACGATTTGTCTAAGTTTGACATGAAATATAAAAATAAATACGGAATTGTGGATACATGACGTACACATAGCGTGATAGAATAGGACGAGAATTTCTGTATTATACCACCCAAGTTACCGTAAAAACTTAGGTTTTGGAAATATGGCTGATTAAGTAGTCGCATTGAGATGTGCGATCAGCGATTTGTCAAAGTATGACATGAAAAATAAAATAAATACGGAAGTGTGCCAACATGACGTACACATAGGATGAAAGAATAGGTCCTGAAATTTAGTACTATACCACCCAAGTTACCTTAAAAACTTAGGTTTTGGAAATATGGGTGATTAAATTAGTCGCTATGCGATGTGCGGACAACGATTTGTCTAAGTTTGACATGAAATATAAAAATAAATACGGAATTGTGGATACATGACGTACACATAGGGTTATAGAATAGGACCAGAACTTTTGTATTATACCACCCAAGTTACCGTAAAAACTTAGGTTTTGGAAATATGGGTGATTAAATTAGTCGCTATGCGATGTGCGGACAACGATTTGTCTAAGTTTAACATGAAATATAAAAATAAATACGGAATTGTGGATACATGACGTACACATAGGGTGATAGAATAGGACCAGAACTTCTGTATTATACCACCCAAGTTACCGTAAAAACTTAGGTTTTGGAAATATGGGTGATTAAATTAGTCGCAATGCGATGTGCGGACAACGATTTGTCTAAGTATGACATGAAATATAATAATAAATACGGAGGTGTGCCAACATTACGTACACGTAGGGTGATAGAATAGGACCAGAACTTCTGTATTATACCACCCAAGTTACCGTAAAAACTTAGGTTTTGGAAATATGGCTGATTAAAGTAGTCGCATTGAGATGTGCGGACAGCGATTTGTCAAAGTATGACATGAAAAATAAAATAAATACGGAAGTGTGCCAACATGACGTACACATAGGATGATAGAATAGGTCCTGAAATTTAGTATTATACCACCCGAGTTACCTTAAAAACTTAGGTTTTGGAAATATGGGTGATTAAATTAGTCGCTATGCGATGTGCGGACAACGATTTGTCTAAGTTTGACATGAAATAAAAAAATAAATACGGAATTGTGGATACATGACGTACACGTAGGGTGATAGAATAGGACCAGAACTTCTGTATTATACCACCCAAGTTACCGTAAAAACTTAGGTTTTGGAAATATGGCTGATTAAAGTAGTCGCATTGAGATGTGCGGACAGAGATTTGTCGAAGTTTGACACGAAATATAAAAAAAATACGGAAGTGTGCCAACATGACGTACACATAGGATGATAGAATAGGTCCTGAAATTTAGTATTATACCACCCAAGTTACCTTAAAACTTAGGTTTTGGAAATATGGGTGATTAAATTAGTCGCTATGCGATGTGCGGACAACGATTTGTCTAAGTTTGACATGAAATATAAAAATAAATACGGAATTGTGGATACATGACGTACACATAGGGTGATAGAATAGGACCAGAACTTCTGTATTATACCACCCAAGTTACCGTAAAAACTTAGGTTTTGGAAATATGGCTGATTAAAGTAGTCGCATTGAGATGTGCGGACAGCGATTTGTCAAAGTATGACATGAAAAATAAAATAAATACGGAAGTGTGCCAACATGACGTACACATAGGATGATAGAATAGGTCCTGAAATTTAGTATTATACCACCCAAGTTACCTTAAAAACTTAGTTTTTGGAAATATGGGTGATTAAATTAGTCGCTATGCGATGTGCGGACAACGATTTGTCTAAGTTTGACATGAAATATAAAAATAAATACGGAATTGTGGATACATGACGTACACATAGCGTGATAGAATAGGACGAGAACTTCTGTATTATACCACCCAAGTTACCGTAAAAACTTAGGTTTTGGAAATATGGCTGATTAAAGTAGTCGCATTGAGATGTGCGGACAGCGATTTGTCAAAGTATGACATGAAAAATAAAATAAATACGGAAGTGTGCCAACATGACGTACACATAGGATGATAGAATAGGTCCTGAAATTTAGTACTATACCACCCAAGTTACCTTAAAAACTTAGGTTTTGGAAATATGGGTGATTAAATTAGTCGCTATGCGATGTGCGGACAACGATTTGTCTAAGTTTGACATGAAATATAAAAATAAATACAGAATTGTGGATACATGACGTACACATAGGGTTATAGAATAGGACCAGAACTTTTGTATTATACCACCCAAGTTACCGTAAAAACTTAGGTTTTGGAAATATGGCTGATTAAAGTAGTCGCATTGAGATGTGCGGACAGCGATTTGTCAAAGTATGACATGAAAAATAAAATAAATACGGAAGTGTGCCAACATGACGTACACATAGGATGATAGAATAGGTCCTGAAATTTAGTACTATACCACCCAAGTTACCTTAAAAACTTAGGTTTTGGATATGGGTGATTAAATTAGTCGCTATGCGATGTGCGGACAACGATTTGTCAAAGTATGACATGAAATATAAAAATAAATACGGAATTGTGGATACATGACGTACACATAGGGTGATAGAATAGGACCAGAACTTCTGTATTATACCACCCAAGTTACCTTAAAAACTTAGGTTTTGGAAATATGGGTGATTAAATTAGTCGCTATGCGATGTGCGGACAACGATTTGTCAAAGTATGACATGAAATATAAAAATAAATACGGAATTGTGGATACATGACGTACACGTAGGGTGATAGAATAGGACCAGACCTTCTGTATTATACCACCCAAGTTACCGTAAAAACTTAGGTTTTGGAAATATGGGTGATTAAAGTAGTCGCATTGAGATGTGCGGACAGCGATTTGTCAAAGTATGACATGAAAAATAAAATAAATACGCAAGTGTGCCAACATGACGTACACATAGGATGAAAGAATAGGTCCAGGACTTTAGTACTATACCACCCAAGTTACCGTAAAAACTTAAGTTTTGGAAATATGGGTGATTAAATTAGTCGCTATGCGATGTGCGGACAACGATTTGTCTAAGTTTGACATGAAATATAAAAATAAATACGGAATTTTGGATACATGACGTACACATTGGGTGATAGAATAGGATTAGAACTATATTATTATACCACTCAGGTTACCGTCAAAACTTAGGTTTTAGAAATACGGGTGATTAAATTAGTCGCTATGCGATGTGCGGACAACGATTTGTCTAAGTTTAACATGAAATATAAAAATAAATACGGAATTGTGGATACATGACGTACACATAGGGTGATAGAATAGGACCAGAACTTCTGTATTATACCACCCAAGTTACCGTAAAAACTTAGGTTTTGGAAATATGGGTGATTAAATTAGTCGCAATGCGATGTGCGGACAACGATTTGTCTAAGTATGACATGAAATATAATAATAAATACGGAGGTGTGCCAACATTACGTACACGTAGGGTGATAGAATAGGACCAGAACTTCTGTATTATACCACCCAAGTTACCGTAAAAACTTAGGTTTTGGAAATATGGCTGATTAAAGTAGTCGCATTGAGATGTGCGGACAGCGATTTGTCAAAGTATGACATGAAAAATAAAATAAATACGGAAGTGTGCCAACATGACGTACACATAGGATGATAGAATAGGTCCTGAAATTTAGTATTATACCACCCGAGTTACCTTAAAAACTTAGGTTTTGGAAATATGGGTGATTAAATTAGTCGCTATGCGATGTGCGGACAACGATTTGTCTAAGTTTGACATGAAAAATAAAATAAATACGGAAGTGTGCCAACATGACGTACACATAGGATGATAGAATAGGTCCTGAAATTTAGTATTATACCACCCAAGTTACCTTAAAAACTTAGTTTTTGGAAATATGGGTGATTAAATTAGTCGCTATGCGATGTGCGGACAACGATTTGTCTAAGTTTGACATGAAATATAAAAATAAATACGGAATTGTGGATACATGACGTACACATAGCGTGATAGAATAGGACGAGAATTTCTGTATTATACCACCCAAGTTACCGTAAAAACTTAGGTTTTGGAAATATGGCTGATTAAGTAGTCGCATTGAGATGTGCGATCAGCGATTTGTCAAAGTATGACATGAAAAATAAAATAAATACGGAAGTGTGCCAACATGACGTACACATAGGATGAAAGAATAGGTCCTGAAATTTAGTACTATACCACCCAAGTTACCTTAAAAACTTAGGTTTTGGAAATATGGGTGATTAAATTAGTCGCTATGCGATGTGCGGACAACGATTTGTCTAAGTTTGACATGAAATATAAAAATAAATACGGAATTGTGGATACATGACGTACACATAGGGTTATAGAATAGGACCAGAACTTTTGTATTATACCACCCAAGTTACCGTAAAAACTTAGGTTTTGGAAATATGGGTGATTAAATTAGTCGCTATGCGATGTGCGGACAACGATTTGTCTAAGTTTAACATGAAATATAAAAATAAATACGGAATTGTGGATACATGACGTACACATAGGGTGATAGAATAGGACCAGAACTTCTGTATTATACCACCCAAGTTACCGTAAAAACTTAGGTTTTGGAAATATGGGTGATTAAATTAGTCGCAATGCGATGTGCGGACAACGATTTGTCTAAGTATGACATGAAATATAATAATAAATACGGAGGTGTGCCAACATTACGTACACGTAGGGTGATAGAATAGGACCAGAACTTCTGTATTATACCACCCAAGTTACCGTAAAAACTTAGGTTTTGGAAATATGGCTGATTAAAGTAGTCGCATTGAGATGTGCGGACAGCGATTTGTCAAAGTATGACATGAAAAATAAAATAAATACGGAAGTGTGCCAACATGACGTACACATAGGATGATAGAATAGGTCCTGAAATTTAGTATTATACCACCCGAGTTACCTTAAAAACTTAGGTTTTGGAAATATGGGTGATTAAATTAGTCGCTATGCGATGTGCGGACAACGATTTGTCTAAGTTTGACATGAAATAAAAAAATAAATACGGAATTGTGGATACATGACGTACACGTAGGGTGATAGAATAGGACCAGAACTTCTGTATTATACCACCCAAGTTACCGTAAAAACTTAGGTTTTGGAAATATGGCTGATTAAAGTAGTCGCATTGAGATGTGCGGACAGAGATTTGTCGAAGTTTGACACGAAATATAAAAAAAATACGGAAGTGTGCCAACATGACGTACACATAGGATGATAGAATAGGTCCTGAAATTTAGTATTATACCACCCAAGTTACCTTAAAACTTAGGTTTTGGAAATATGGGTGATTAAATTAGTCGCTATGCGATGTGCGGACAACGATTTGTCTAAGTTTGACATGAAATATAAAAATAAATACGGAATTGTGGATACATGACGTACACATAGGGTGATAGAATAGGACCAGAACTTCTGTATTATACCACCCAAGTTACCGTAAAAACTTAGGTTTTGGAAATATGGCTGATTAAAGTAGTCGCATTGAGATGTGCGGACAGCGATTTGTCAAAGTATGACATGAAAAATAAAATAAATACGGAAGTGTGCCAACATGACGTACACATAGGATGATAGAATAGGTCCTGAAATTTAGTATTATACCACCCAAGTTACCTTAAAAACTTAGTTTTTGGAAATATGGGTGATTAAATTAGTCGCTATGCGATGTGCGGACAACGATTTGTCTAAGTTTGACATGAAATATAAAAATAAATACGGAATTGTGGATACATGACGTACACATAGCGTGATAGAATAGGACGAGAACTTCTGTATTATACCACCCAAGTTACCGTAAAAACTTAGGTTTTGGAAATATGGCTGATTAAAGTAGTCGCATTGAGATGTGCGGACAGCGATTTGTCAAAGTATGACATGAAAAATAAAATAAATACGGAAGTGTGCCAACATGACGTACACATAGGATGATAGAATAGGTCCTGAAATTTAGTACTATACCACCCAAGTTACCTTAAAAACTTAGGTTTTGGAAATATGGGTGATTAAATTAGTCGCTATGCGATGTGCGGACAACGATTTGTCTAAGTTTGACATGAAATATAAAAATAAATACAGAATTGTGGATACATGACGTACACATAGGGTTATAGAATAGGACCAGAACTTTTGTATTATACCACCCAAGTTACCGTAAAAACTTAGGTTTTGGAAATATGGCTGATTAAAGTAGTCGCATTGAGATGTGCGGACAGCGATTTGTCAAAGTATGACATGAAAAATAAAATAAATACGGAAGTGTGCCAACATGACGTACACATAGGATGATAGAATAGGTCCTGAAATTTAGTACTATACCACCCAAGTTACCTTAAAAACTTAGGTTTTGGATATGGGTGATTAAATTAGTCGCTATGCGATGTGCGGACAACGATTTGTCAAAGTATGACATGAAATATAAAAATAAATACGGAATTGTGGATACATGACGTACACATAGGGTGATAGAATAGGACCAGAACTTCTGTATTATACCACCCAAGTTACCTTAAAAACTTAGGTTTTGGAAATATGGGTGATTAAATTAGTCGCTATGCGATGTGCGGACAACGATTTGTCAAAGTATGACATGAAATATAAAAATAAATACGGAATTGTGGATACATGACGTACACGTAGGGTGATAGAATAGGACCAGACCTTCTGTATTATACCACCCAAGTTACCGTAAAAACTTAGGTTTTGGAAATATGGGTGATTAAAGTAGTCGCATTGAGATGTGCGGACAGCGATTTGTCAAAGTATGACATGAAAAATAAAATAAATACGCAAGTGTGCCAACATGACGTACACATAGGATGAAAGAATAGGTCCAGGACTTTAGTACTATACCACCCAAGTTACCGTAAAAACTTAAGTTTTGGAAATATGGGTGATTAAATTAGTCGCTATGCGATGTGCGGACAACGATTTGTCTAAGTTTGACATGAAATATAAAAATAAATACGGAATTTTGGATACATGACGTACACATTGGGTGATAGAATAGGATTAGAACTATATTATTATACCACTCAGGTTACCGTCAAAACTTAGGTTTTAGAAATACGGGTGATTAAATTAGTCGCTATGCGATGTGCGGACAACGATTTGTCTAAGTTTAACATGAAATATAAAAATAAATACGGAATTGTGGATACATGACGTACACATAGGGTGATAGAATAGGACCAGAACTTCTGTATTATACCACCCAAGTTACCGTAAAAACTTAGGTTTTGGAAATATGGGTGATTAAATTAGTCGCAATGCGATGTGCGGACAACGATTTGTCTAAGTATGACATGAAATATAATAATAAATACGGAGGTGTGCCAACATTACGTACACGTAGGGTGATAGAATAGGACCAGAACTTCTGTATTATACCACCCAAGTTACCGTAAAAACTTAGGTTTTGGAAATATGGCTGATTAAAGTAGTCGCATTGAGATGTGCGGACAGCGATTTGTCAAAGTATGACATGAAAAATAAAATAAATACGGAAGTGTGCCAACATGACGTACACATAGGATGATAGAATAGGTCCTGAAATTTAGTATTATACCACCCGAGTTACCTTAAAAACTTAGGTTTTGGAAATATGGGTGATTAAATTAGTCGCTATGCGATGTGCGGACAACGATTTGTCTAAGTTTGACATGAAATAAAAAAATAAATACGGAATTGTGGATACATGACGTACACGTAGGGTGATAGAATAGGACCAGAACTTCTGTATTATACCACCCAAGTTACCGTAAAAACTTAGGTTTTGGAAATATGGCTGATTAAAGTAGTCGCATTGAGATGTGCGGACAGAGATTTGTCGAAGTTTGACACGAAATATAAAAAAAATACGGAAGTGTGCCAACATGACGTACACATAGGATGATAGAATAGGTCCTGAAATTTAGTATTATACCACCCAAGTTACCTTAAAACTTAGGTTTTGGAAATATGGGTGATTAAATTAGTCGCTATGCGATGTGCGGACAACGATTTGTCTAAGTTTGACATGAAATATAAAAATAAATACGGAATTGTGGATACATGACGTACACATAGGGTGATAGAATAGGACCAGAACTTCTGTATTATACCACCCAAGTTACCGTAAAAACTTAGGTTTTGGAAATATGGCTGATTAAAGTAGTCGCATTGAGATGTGCGGACAGCGATTTGTCAAAGTATGACATGAAAAATAAAATAAATACGGAAGTGTGCCAACATGACGTACACATAGGATGATAGAATAGGTCCTGAAATTTAGTATTATACCACCCAAGTTACCTTAAAAACTTAGTTTTTGGAAATATGGGTGATTAAATTAGTCGCTATGCGATGTGCGGACAACGATTTGTCTAAGTTTGACATGAAATATAAAAATAAATACGGAATTGTGGATACATGACGTACACATAGCGTGATAGAATAGGACGAGAACTTCTGTATTATACCACCCAAGTTACCGTAAAAACTTAGGTTTTGGAAATATGGCTGATTAAAGTAGTCGCATTGAGATGTGCGGACAGCGATTTGTCAAAGTATGACATGAAAAATAAAATAAATACGGAAGTGTGCCAACATGACGTACACATAGGATGATAGAATAGGTCCTGAAATTTAGTACTATACCACCCAAGTTACCTTAAAAACTTAGGTTTTGGAAATATGGGTGATTAAATTAGTCGCTATGCGATGTGCGGACAACGATTTGTCTAAGTTTGACATGAAATATAAAAATAAATACAGAATTGTGGATACATGACGTACACATAGGGTTATAGAATAGGACCAGAACTTTTGTATTATACCACCCAAGTTACCGTAAAAACTTAGGTTTTGGAAATATGGCTGATTAAAGTAGTCGCATTGAGATGTGCGGACAGCGATTTGTCAAAGTATGACATGAAAAATAAAATAAATACGGAAGTGTGCCAACATGACGTACACATAGGATGATAGAATAGGTCCTGAAATTTAGTACTATACCACCCAAGTTACCTTAAAAACTTAGGTTTTGGATATGGGTGATTAAATTAGTCGCTATGCGATGTGCGGACAACGATTTGTCAAAGTATGACATGAAATATAAAAATAAATACGGAATTGTGGATACATGACGTACACATAGGGTGATAGAATAGGACCAGAACTTCTGTATTATACCACCCAAGTTACCTTAAAAACTTAGGTTTTGGAAATATGGGTGATTAAATTAGTCGCTATGCGATGTGCGGACAACGATTTGTCAAAGTATGACATGAAATATAAAAATAAATACGGAATTGTGGATACATGACGTACACGTAGGGTGATAGAATAGGACCAGACCTTCTGTATTATACCACCCAAGTTACCGTAAAAACTTAGGTTTTGGAAATATGGGTGATTAAAGTAGTCGCATTGAGATGTGCGGACAGCGATTTGTCAAAGTATGACATGAAAAATAAAATAAATACGCAAGTGTGCCAACATGACGTACACATAGGATGAAAGAATAGGTCCAGGACTTTAGTACTATACCACCCAAGTTACCGTAAAAACTTAAGTTTTGGAAATATGGGTGATTAAATTAGTCGCTATGCGATGTGCGGACAACGATTTGTCTAAGTTTGACATGAAATATAAAAATAAATACGGAATTTTGGATACATGACGTACACATTGGGTGATAGAATAGGATTAGAACTATATTATTATACCACTCAGGTTACCGTCAAAACTTAGGTTTTAGAAATACGGGTGATTAAAATAGTCGCTTTGGATGTGTGGACAGCGATCCACCTAAGTTTGACATAAAATATAAAATAAATACGGCAGTGTGTCAGCATGACGTACACGTAGGATGAAAGAATAGGACCAGAACTTTAGTACTATACCACCCAAGTTACCTTAAAAACTTAGGTTTTGGAAATATGGGTGATTAAATTAGTCGCTATGCGATGTGCGGACAACGATTTGTCAAAGTATGACATGAAATAAAAAAATAAATACGGAATTGTGGATACATGACGTACACGTAGGGTGATAGAATAGGACCAGAACTTCTGTATTATACCACCCAAGTTACCGTAAAAACTTAGGTTTTGAAAATATGGCTGATTAAAGTAGTCGCTTTGGATGTGTGGACAGCGATCCACCTAAGTTTGACATAAAATATAAAATAAATACGGAAGTGTGCCAACATGACGTACACATAGGATGATAGAATAGGTCCAGAACTTTAGTACTATACCACCCAAGTTACCGTAAAAACTTAGGTTTTGGAAATACGGGTGATTAAAATAGTCGCTTTGGATGTGTGGACAGTGATCCACCTAAGTTTGACATAAAATATAAAATAAATACGGCAGTGTGTCAGCATGACGTACACGTAGGGTGATGAAATGGGACCAGAACTTCTGTATTATACCACCCAAGTTACCGTAAAAACTTAGGTTTTGGAAATATGGCTGATTAAAGTAGTCGCATTGAGATGTGCGGACAGCGATTTGTCAAAGTATGACATGAAAAATAAAATAAATACGGAAGTGTGCCAACATGACGTACACATAGGATGATAGAATAGGTCCTGAAATTTAGTATTATACCACCCAAGTTACCTTAAAAACTTAGTTTTTGGAAATATGGGTGATTAAATTAGTCGCTATGCGATGTGCGGACAACGATTTGTCTAAGTTTGACATGAAATATAAAAATAAATACGGAATTGTGGATACATGACGTACACATAGCGTGATAGAATAGGACGAGAACTTCTGTATTATACCACCCAAGTTACCGTAAAAACTTAGGTTTTGAAATATGGCTGATTAAAGTAGTCGCATTGAGATGTGCGGACAGCGATTTGTCAAAGTATGACATGAAAAATAAAATAAATACGGAAGTGTGCCAACATGACGTACACATAGGATGATAGAATAGGTCCTGAAATTTAGTACTATACCACCCAAGGTACCTTAAAAACTTAGGTTTTGGAAATATGGGTGATTAAATTAGTCGCTATGCGATGTGCGGGACAACGATTTGTCTAAGTTTGACATGAAAATATAAAAATAAATACGGAATTGTGGATACATGACGTACACATAGGGTATATAGAATAGGACCAGAACTTTTGTATTATACCACCCAAGTTACCGTAAAAACTTAGGTTTTGGAAATATGGCTGATTAAAGTAGTCGCATGAGATGTGCGGACAGCGATTTGTCAAATTATGACATGAAAAATAAAATAAATACGGAAGTGTGCCAACATGACGTACACATAGGATGATAGAATAGGTCCTGAAATTTAGTACTATACCACCCAAGTTACCTTAAAAACTTAGGTTTTGGATATGGGTGGATTAAATTAGTCGCTATGCGATGTGCGGACAACGATTTGTCAAAGTATGACATGAAATATAAAAATAAATACGGAATTGTGGATACATGACAACACTTTGGTGTGATAGAATAGGATTAGAACTATATTATTATACCACTCAGGTTACCGTCAAAACTTAGGTTTTGGAAATACGGGTGATTAAAATAGTCGCTTTGGATGTGTGGACAGCGATCCACCTAAGTTTGACATAAAATATAAAATAAATACGGCAGTGTGTCAGCATGACGTTCACGTAGGATGAAAGAATAGGACCAGAACTTTAGTACTAAACCACCCAAGTTACCTTAAAAACTTAGGTTTTGGAAATATAGCTGATTAAGTAGTCGCATTGAGATGTGCGGACAGCGATTTGTCAAAGTATGACATGAAAAATAAAATAAATACGGAAGTTTTGCCAACATGACGTACACATAGGATGTTAGAATAGGTCCAGAACTTAGTACTATACCACCCAAGTTACCGTAAAAACTTAGGTTTTGGAAATATGGCTGATTAAAGTAGTCGCATTGAGATGTGCGGGCAGCGATTTGTCAAAGTATGGACATGAAAAATAAAATAAATACGGAAGTATGCCAACATGACGTACACATAGGATGATAGAATAGGTCCTGAAATTCAGTATTATACCACCCAAGTTACCTTAAAAACTTAGGTTTTGGAAATATGGGTGATTAAATTAGTCGCTATGCGATGTGCGGACAACGATTTGTCTAAGTTTGACATGAAATATAAAAATAAATACGGAATTGTGGATACATGACGTACACATAGGGTGATAGAATAGGACCAGAACGTCTGTATTATACCACCCAAGTTACCGTAAAAACTTAGGTTTTGGAAATATGGGTGATTAAATTAGTCGCTATGCGATGTGCGGACAACGATTTGTCTAAGTTTGACATGAAATATAAAAAATTAAATACGGAATTTTTGGATACATGACGTACACATTGGGTGATAGAATAGGATTAGAACTATATTATTATACCACTCAGGTTACCGTCAAAACTTAGGTTTTGGAAATACGGGTGATTAAAAATAGTCGCTTTGGATGTGTGGACAGCGATCCACCTAAGTTTGACATAAAATATAAAATAAATACCGCAGTGTGTCAGCAATGACGTACACGTAGGATGAAAGAATAGGACCAGAACTTTAGTACTATACCACCCAAGTTACCTTAAAAAACTTAGGTTTTGGAAATATGGGTGATTAAATTAGTCGCTATGCGATGTGCGGACAACGAATTGTCAAAGTATGACATGAAATATAAAAATAAATACGGAATTGTGGATACATGACGTACACGTAGGGTGATAGAATAGGACCAGAACTTCTGTATTATACCACCTAAGTTACCGTAAAAACTTAGGTTTTGGAAATATGGCTGATTAAAGTAGTCGCATTGAGATGTGCGGACAGCGATTTGTCAAAGTATGACAATAAAATAAATACGGAAGTTTGCCAACATGACGTACACATAGGATGATAGAATAGGTCCTGAAATTTAGTATTGTACCACCCAAGTTACCTTAAAAACTTAGGTTTTGGAAATATGGGTGATTAAATTAGTCGCTATGCGATGTGCGGACAACGATTTGTCTAAGTTTGACATGAAATATAAAAATAAATACGGAATTGTGGATACATGACGTACACATAGGGTGATGGAATAGGACCAGAACTTTTGTATTATACCACCCAAGTTACCGTAAAAACTTAGGTTTTGGAAATATGGCTGATTAAAGTAGTCGCATTGAGATGTGCGGACAGCGATTTGTCAAAGTATGACATGAAAAATAAAATAAATACGGAAGTGTGCCAACATGACGTACACATAGGATGATAGAATAGGTCCTGAAATTTAGTATTATACCACCCAAGTTACCTTAAAAACTTAGTTTTTGGAAATATGGGTGATTAAATTAGTCGCTATGCGATGTGCGGACAACGATTTGTCTAAGTTTGACATGAAATATAAAAATAAATACGGAATTGTGGATACATGACGTACACATAGCGTGATAGAATAGGACGAGAACTTCTGTATTATACCACCCAAGTTACCGTAAAAACTTAGGTTTTGGAAATATGGCTGATTAAGTAGTCGCATTGAGATGTGCGGACAGCGATTTGTCAAAGTATGACATGAAAAATAAAATAAATACGGAAGTGTGCCAACATGACGTACACATAGGATGAAAGAATAGGTCCTGAAATTTAGTACTATACCACCCAAGTTACCTTAAAAACTTAGGTTTTGGAAATATGGGTGATTAAATTAGTCGCTATGCGATGTGCGGACAACGATTTGTCTAAGTTTGACATGAAATATAAAAATAAATACGGAATTGTGGATACATGACGTACACATAGGGTTATAGAATAGGACCAGAACTTTTGTATTATACCACCCAAGTTACCGTAAAAACTTAGGTTTTGGAAATATGGGTGATTAAATTAGTCGCTATGCGATGTGCGGACAACGATTTGTCTAAGTTTAACATGAAATATAAAAATAAATACGGAATTGTGGATACATGACGTACACATAGGGTGATAGAATAGGACCAGAACTTCTGTATTATACCACCCAAGTTACCGTAAAAACTTAGGTTTTGGAAATATGGGTGATTAAATTAGTCGCAATGCGATGTGCGGACAACGATTTGTCTAAGTATGACATGAAATATAATAATAAATACGGAGGTGTGCCAACATTACGTACACGTAGGGTGATAGAATAGGACCAGAACTTCTGTATTATACCACCCAAGTTACCGTAAAAACTTAGGTTTTGGAAATATGGCTGATTAAAGTAGTCGCATTGAGATGTGCGGACAGAGATTTGTCGAAGTTTGACACGAAATATAAAAAAATACGGAGGTGTGCCAACATGACGTACACATAGGATGATAGAATAGGTCCAGAACTTTAGTACTATACCACCCAAGTCACCTTAAAAACTTAGGTTTTGGAAATACGGGTGATTAAAAATAGTCGCATTGGATGTGGTGGACAGTAATCCACCTAAGTTTGACATAAAATATAAAATAAATACGGCAAAGTGTCAGCATGACGTACACGTAGGGTGATGAAATAGGACCAGAACTTCTGTATTATACCACCCAAGTTACCGTAAAAACTTAGGTTTTGGAAATATGGCTGATTAAAGTAGTCGCATTGAGATGTGCGGACAGAGATTTGTCGATGTTTGACACGAAATATAAAAAAATACGGGAGGTGTGCCAACATGACGTACACATAGGATGAATAGAATAGGTCCAGAACTTTAGTACTATACCACCCAAGTTACCTTAAAAACTTAGGTTTTGGAAATACGGGTGATTAAATTAGTCGCTATGCGATGTGCGGACAACGATTTGTCTAAGTTTGACATGAAATATAAAAATAAATACGGAATTGTGGATACATGACGTACACATTAGGGTGATAGAATAGGACCAGAACTTCTGTATTATACCACCCAAGTTACCGTAAAAACTTAGGTTTTGGAAATATGGGTGATTAAATTAGTCGCTATGCGATGTGCGGACAACGATTTGTCTAAGTATGACATGAAATATAATAATAAATACGGAGGTGTGCCAACATTACAAACACGTAGGGTGATAGAATAGGACCAGAACTTCTGTATTATACCACCCAAGTTACCGTAAAAACTTAGGTTTTGGAAATATGGCTGATTAAAGTAGTCGCATTGAGATGTGCGGACAGAGATTTGTCGAAGTTTGACACGAAATATAAAAAAAATACGGAGGTGTGCCAACATGATGTACACATAGGATGATAGAATAGGTCCAGAACTTTAGTACTATACCACCCAAGTTACCTTAAAAACTTAGGTTTTGGAAATATGGGTGATTAAAATAGTCGCTTTGGATGTGTGGACTGCGATCCACCTAAGTTTGACATAAAATATAAAATAAATACGGCAGTGTGTCAGCATGACGTACACGTAGGATGAAAGAATTAGGGACCAGAACTTTAGTACTATACCACCCAAGTTACCGTAAAAACTTAGGTTTTGGAAATATGGCTGATTAAATTAGTCGCTATGCGATGTGCGGACAACGATTTTGTCTAAGTTTGACATGAATTATAAAAATAAATACGGAATTGTGGATACATGACGGTACACATAGGGTGATAGAATAGGACCAGAACTTCTGTATTATACCACCCAAGTTACCGTAAAAACTTAGGTTTGGAAATATGGCTGATTAAAGTAGTCGCATTGAGATGTGCAAACAGCGATTTGTCAAAGTATGACATGAAAAATAAAATAAATACGGAAGTGTGCCAACATGACGTACACATAGGATGATAGAATAGGCCATGAATTTAGTATTATACCACCCAAGTTACCTTAAAAACTTAGGTTTTGGGAATATGGGTGATTAAATTTGTCGCTATGCGATGTGCGGACAACGATTTGTCTAAGTTTGACATGAAAATATAAAAATAAATACGGAATTTTGGATACATGACGTACACGTAGGGTGATAGAATAGGACCAGAACTTCTGTATTATACCACCCAAGTTACCGTAAAAACTTAGGTTTTGGAAATATGGCTGATTAAAGTAGTCGCATTGAGATGTGCGGACAGCGATTTGTCAAAGAATGACATGAAAAATAAAATAAATACGGAAGTGTGCCAACATGACGTACACATAGGATGATAGAATAGGTCCTGAAATTTAATATTATACCACCCAAGTTACCTTAAAAACTTAGGTTTTGGAAATACGGGTGATTAAAATAGTCGCTTTGGATGTGTGGACAGCGATCCACCTAAGTTTGACATAAAATATAATATAAATACGGCAGTGTGTCAGCATGACGTACACGTACACGTTGACATGAAATATAAAAATAAATACGGAATTGTGGATACATGACGTACACAGTAGGGTGATAGAATAGGACCAGAACTTCTGTATTATACCACCCAAGTTACCGTAAAAACTTAGGTTTTGGAAATATGGCTGATTAAAGTAGTCGCATTGAGATGTGCGGACAGCGATTTGTCAAAGTATGACATGAAAAATAAAATAAATACGGAAGTGTGCCAACATGACGTACACATAGGATGATAGAATAGGTCCTGAAATTTAGTATTATACCACCCCAAGTTACCTTAAAAACTTAGTTTTTGGAAATATGGGTGATTAAATTAGTCGCTATGCGATGTGCGGACAACGATTTGTCTAAGTTTGACATGAAATATAAAAATAAATACGGAATTGTGGATACATGACGTACACATAGCGTGATAGAATAGGACGAGAACTTCTGTATTATACCACCCAAGTTACCGTAAAAACTTAGGTTTTGGAAATATGGCTGATTAAAGTAGTCGCATTGAGATGTGCAGACAGCGATTTGTCAAAGTATGACATGAAAAATAAAATAAATACGGAAGGTGTGCCAACATGACGTACACATAGGATGATAGAATAGGTCCTGAAATTTAGTACTATACCACCCAAGTTACCTTAAAAACTTAGGTTTTGGATATGGGTGATTAAATTAGTCGCTATGCGATGTGCGGACAACGATTTGTCAAAGTATGACATGAAATATAAAAATAAATACGGAATTGTGGATACATGACGTACACATAGGGTGATAGAATAGGACCAGAACTTCTGTATTATACCACCCAAGTTACCTTAAAAACTTAGGTTTTGGAAATATGGGTGATTAAATTAGTCGCTATGCGATGTGCGGACAACGATTTGTCAAAGTATGACATGAAATATAAAAATAAATACGGAATTGTGGATACATGACGTACACATAGGGTGATAGAATAGGACCAGAACTTCTGTATTATACCACCCAAGTTACCGTAAAAACTTAGGTTTTGGAAATATGGGGTGATTAAATTAGTCGCTATGCGATGTGCGGACAACGATTTGTCTAAGTTTGACATGAAATATAAAAATAAATACGGAATTTTGGATACATGACGTACACATTGGGTGATAGAATAGGATTAGAACTATATTATTATACCACTCAGGTTACCGTCAAAACTTAGGTTTTGGAAATACGGGTGATTAAAATAGTCGCTTTGGATGTGTGGACAGCGATCCACCTTAGTTTGACATAAAATATAAAATAAATACGGGCAGTGTGTCAGCATGACGTACACGTAGGATGAAAGAATAGGACCAGAACTTTAGTACTATACCACCCCAAGTTACCTTAAAAACTTAGGTTTTGGAAATATGGGTGATTAAATTAGTCGCTATGCGATGTGCGGACAACGATTTGTCAAAGTATGACATGAAATAAAAAAATAAATACGGAATTGTGGATACATGACGTACACGTAGGGTGATAGAATAGGACCAGAACTTCTGTATTATACCACCCAAGTTACCGTAAAAACTTAGGTTTTGAAAATATGGCTGATTAAAGTAGTCGCTTTGGATGTGTGGACAGCGATCCACCTAAGTTTGACATAAAATATAAAATAAATACGGAAGTGTGCCAACATGACGTACACATAGGATGATAGAATAGGTCCAGAAATTTAGTACTATACCACCCAAGTTACCGTAAAAACTTAGGTTTTGGAAATACGGGTGATTAAAATAGTCGCTTTGGATGTGTGGACAGTGATCCACCTAAGTTTGACATAAAATATAAAATAAATACGGCAGTGTGTGTCAGCATGACGTACACGTAGGGTGATGAAATAGGACCAGAACTTCTGTATGTATACCACCCAAGTTACCGTAAAAACTTAGGTTTTGGAAATATGGCTGATTAAAGTAGTCGCATTGAGATGTTGTGGACAGCGATTTGTCAAAGTATGACATGAAATATAAAAATAAATACGGAATTGTGGATACATGACGTACACATAGGGTGATAGAATAGGACCAGAACTTCTGTATTATACCACCCAAGTTACCGTAAAAACTTAGGTTTTGGAAATATGGGTGATTAAATTAGTCGCTATGCGATGTGCGGACAACGATTTGTCTAAGTTTGACATGAAATATAAAAATAAATACGGAATTTTGGATACATGACGTACACATTGGGTGATAGAATAGGATTAGAACTATATTATTATACCACTCAGGTTACCGTCAAAACTTAGGTTTTGGAAATACGTGTGATTAAAATAGTCGCTTTGGATGTGTGGACAGCGATCCACCTAAGTTTGACATAAAATATAAAATAAATACGGCAGTGTGTCAGCATGACGTACACGTAGGATGAAAGAATAGGACCAGAACTTTAGTACTATACCACCCAAGTTACCTTAAAAACTTAGGTTTTGGAAATATGGCTGATTAAAGTAGTCGCATTGAGATGTGCGGACAGCGATTTGTCAAAGTATTGACATGAAAAATAAAATAAATACGGAAGTGTGCCAACATGACGTACACATAGGATGATAGAATAGGTCCAGAACTTTAGTACTATACCACCCAAGTTACCGTAAAAACTTAGGTTTTGGAAATATGGCTGATTAAAGTAGTCGCATTGAGATGTGCGGACAGCGATTTGTCAAAGTATGACATGAAAAATAAAATAAATACGGAAGTGTGGCCAACATGACGTTCACATAGGATGATAGAATAGGTCCTGAAATTCAGTATTATACCACCAAAGTTACCTTAAAAACTTAGGTTTCGGAAATATGGGTGATTAAATTAGTCGCTATGCGATGTGCGGACAACGATTTGTCTAAGTTTGACATGAAATATAAAAATAAATACGGAATTGTGGATACATGACGTACACATAGGGTGATAGAATAGGACCAGAACTTCTGTATTATACCACCCAAGTTACCGTAAAAACTTAGGTTTTGGAAATATGGGGTGATTAAATTAGTCGCTATTCGATGTGCGGACAACGATTTGTCTAAGTTTGACATGAAATATAAAAATAAATACGGAATTTTGGATACATGACGTACACATTGGGTGATAGAATAGGATTAGAACTATATTATTTTACCACTCAGGTTACCGTCAAAACTTAGGTTTTGGAAATACGGGTGATTAAAATAGTCGCTTTGGATGTGTGGACAGCGATCCACCTAAGTTTGACATAAAATATAAAATAAAAGCATGACGTACACGTAGGATGAAAGAATAGGACCAGAACTTTAGTACTATACCACCCAAGTTACCTTAAAAACTTAGGTTTTGGAAATATGGGTGATTAAATTAGTCGCTATGCGATGTGCGGACAACGATTTGTCAAAGTATGACATGAAATATAAAAATAAATACGGAATTGTGGATACATGACGTACACGTAGGGTGATAGAATAGGACCAGAACTTCTGTATTATACCACCCAAGTTACCGTAAAAACTTAGGTTTTGGAAATATGGCTGATTAAAGTAGTCGCATTGAGATGTGCGGACAGCGATTTGTCAAAGTATGACATGAAAAATAAAATAAATACGGAAGTGTGCCAACATGACGTACACATAGGATGATAGAATAGGTCCTTAAATTTAGTATTATACCACCCAAGTTACCTTAAAAACTTAGGTTTTGGAAATATGGGTGATTAAATTAGTCGCTATGCGATGTGCGGACAACGATTTGTCTAAGTTTGACATGAAATATAAAAATAAATACGGAATTGTGGATACATGACGTACACATAGGGTGATAGAATAGGACCAGAACTTCTGTATTATACCACCCAAGTTACCGTAAAAACTTAGGTTTTGGAAATATGGCTGATTAAAGTAGTCGCATTGAGATGTGCGGACAGCGATTTGTCAAAGTATGACATGAAAAATAAAATAAATACGGAAGTGTGCCAACATGACGTACACATAGGATGATAGAATAGGTCCTGAAATTTAGTACTATACAACCCAAGTTACCTTAAAAACTTATGTTTTGGAAATATGGGTGATTAAATTAGTCGCTATGCGATGTGCGGACAACGATTTGTCTAAGTTTGACATGAAATATAAAAATAAATACGGAATTGTGGATACATGACGTACACATAGGGTTATAGAATAGGACCAGAACTTTTGTATTATACCACCCAAGTTACCGTAAAAACTTAGGTTTTGGAAATATGGGTGATTAAATTAGTCGCTATGCGATGTGCGGACAACGATTTGTCTAAGTTTAACATGAAATATAAAAATAAATACGGAATTGTGGATACATGACGTACACATAGGGTGATAGAATAGGACCAGAACTTCTGTATTATACCACCCAAGTTACCGTAAAAACTTAGGTTTTAGAAATATTGGTGATTAAATTAGTCGCTATGCGATGTGCGGACAACGATTTGTCTAAGTATGACATGAAATATAATAATAAATACGGAGGTGTGCCAACATTACGTACACGTAGGGTGATAGAATAGGACCAGAACTTCTATATTATACCACCCAAGTTACCGTAAAAACTTAGGTTTTGGAAATATGGCTGATTAAAGTAGTCGCATTGAGATGTGCGGACAGAGATTTGTCGAAGTTTGACACGAAATATAAAAAAAATACGGAGGTGTGCCAACATGACGTACACATAGGATGATAGAATAGGTCCAGAACTTTAGTACTATACCACCCAAGTCACCTTAAAAACTTAGGTTTTGGAAATACGGGTGATTAAAATAGTCGCTTTGGATGTGTGGACAGTAATCCACCTAAGTTTGACATAAAATATAAAATAAATACGGTAGTGTGTCAGCATGACGTACACGTAGGGTGATGAAATAGGACCAGAACTTCTGTATTATACCACCCAAGTTACCGTAAAAACTTAGGTTTTGGAAATATGGCTGATTAAAGTAGTCGCATTGAGATGTGCGGACAGAGATTTGTCGAAGTTTGACACGAAATATAAAAAAAATACGGAGGTGTGCCAACATGACGTACACATAGGATGATAGAATAGGTCCAGAACTTTAGTACTATACCACCCAAGTTACCTTAAAAACTTAGGTTTTGGAAATACGGGTGATTAAATTAGTCGCTATGCGATGTGCGGACAACGATTTGTCTAAGTTTGACATGAAATATAAAAATAAATACGGAATTGTGGATACATGACGTACACATAGGGTGATAGAATAGGACCAGAACTTCTGTATTATACCACCCAAGTTACCGTAAAAACTTAGGTTTTGGAAATATGGGTGATTAAATTAGTCGCTATGCGATGTGCGGACAACGATTTGTCTAAGTTTGACATGAAATATAAAAATAAATACGGAATTGTGGATACATGACGTACACATAGGGTGATAGAATAGGACCAGAACTTCTGTATTATACCACCCAAGTTACCGTAAAAACTTAGGTTTTGGAAATATGGGTGATTAAATTAGTCGCTATGCGATGTGCGGACAACGATTTGTCAAAGTATGACATGAAAAATAAAATAAATACGGAAGTGTGCCAACATGACGTACACATAGGATGATAGAATAGGTCCTGAAATTTAGTACTATACCACCCAAGTTACCTTAAAAACTTAGGTTTTGGAAATATGGGTGATTAAATTAGTCGCTATGCGATGTGCGGACAACGATTTGTCTAAGTTTGACATGAAATATAAAAATAAATACGGAATTGTGGATACATGACGTACACATAGGGTTATAGAATAGGACCAGAACTTTTGTATTATACCACCCAAGTTACCGTAAAAACTTAGGTTTTGGAAATATGGGTGATTAAATTAGTCGCTATGCGATGTGCGGACAACGATTTGTCTAAGTTTGACATGAAATATAAAAATAAATACGGAATTGTGGATACATGACGTACACATAGGGTTATAGAATAGGACCAGAACTTTTGTATTATACCACCCAAGTTACCGTAAAAACTTAGGTTTTGGAAATATGGGTGATTAAATTAGTCGCTATGCGATGTGCGGACAACGATTTGTCTAAGTTTAACATGAAATATAAAAATAAATACGGAATTGTGGATACATGACGTACACATAGGGTGATAGAATAGGACCAGAACTTCTTTATTATACCACCCAAGTTACCGTAAAAACTTAGGTTTTGGAAATATGGGTGATTAAATTAGTCGCTATGCGATGTGCGGACAACGATTTGTCTAAGTATGACATGAAATATAATAATAAATACGGAGGTGTGCCAACATTACGTACACGTAGGGTGATAGAATAGGACCAGAACTTCTGTATTATACCACCCAAGTTACCGTAAAAACTTAGGTTTTGGAAATATGGCTGATTAAAGTAGTCGCATTGAGATGTGCGGACAGAGATTTGTCGAAGTTTGACACGAAATATAAAAAAAAATACGGAGGTGTGCCAACATGACGTACACATAGGATGATAGAATAGGTCCAGAACTTTAGTACTATACCACCCAAGTCACCTTAAAAACTTAGGTTTTGGAAATACGGGTGATTAAAATAGTCGCTTTGGATGTGTGGACAGTAATCCACCTAAGTTTGACATAAAATATAAAATAAATACGGCAGTGTGTCAGCATGACGTACACGTAGGGTGATGAAATAGGACCAGAACTTCTGTATTATACCACCCAAGTTACCGTAAAAACTTAGGTTTTGGAAATATGGCTGATTAAAGTAGTCGCATTGAGATAAGCGGACAGAGATTTGTCGAAGTTTGACACGAAATATAAAAAAATACGGAGGTGTGCCAACATGACGTACACATAGGATGATAGAATAGGTCCAGAACTTTAGTACTATACCACCCAAGTTACCTTAAAAACTTAGGTTTTGGAAATACGGGTGATTAAATTAGTCGCTATGCGATGTGCGGACAACGATTTGTCTAAGTTTGACATGAAATATAAAAATAAATACGGAATTGTGGATACATGACGTACACATAGGGTGATAGAATAGGACCAGAACTTCTGTATTATACCACCCAAGTTACCGTAAAAACTTAGGTTTTGGAAATATGGGTGATTAAATTAGTCGCTATGCGATGTGCGGACAACGATTTGTCTAAGTTTGACATGAAATATAAAAATAAATACGGAAATGTGGATACATGACGTACACATAGGGTGATAGAATAGGACCAGAACTTCTGTATTATACCACACAAGTTACCGTAAAAACTTAGGTTTTGGAAATATGGGTGATTAAATTAGTCGCTATGCGATGTGCGGACAACGATTTGTCTAAGTATGACATGAAATATAATAATAAATACGGAGGTGTGCCAACATTACAAACACGTAGGGTGATAGAATAGGACCAGAACTTCTGTATTATACCACCCAAGTTACCGTAAAAACTTAGGTTTTGGAAATATGGCTAATTAAAGTAGTCGCATTGAGATGTGCGGACAGAGATTTGTCGAAGTTTGACACGAAATATAAAAAAAATACGGAGGTGTGCAAACATGATGTACACATAGGATGATAGAATAGGTCCAGAACTTTAGTACTATACCACCCAAGTTACCTTAAAAACTTAGGTTTTGGAAATACGGGTGATTAAAATAGTCGCTTTGGATGTGTGGACAGCGATCCACCTAAGTTTGACATAAAATATAAAATAAATACGGCAGTGTGTCAGCATGACGTACACGTAGGATGAAAGAATAGGACCAGAACTTTAGTACTATACCACCCAAGTTACCGTAAAAACTTAGGTTTTGGAAATATGGCTGATTAAATTAGTCGCTATGCGATGTGCGGACAACGATTTGTCTAAGTTTGACATGAAATATAAAAATAAATACGGAATTGTGGATACATGACGTACACATAGGGTGATAGAATAGGACCAGAACTTCTGTATTATACCACCCAAGTTACCGTAAAAACTTAGGTTTTGGAAATATGGGTGATTAAATTAGTCGCTATGCGATGTGCGGACAACGATTTGTCTAAGTATGAATGAAATATAATAATAAATACGGAGGTGTGCCAACATTACGTACACGTAGGGTGATAGAATAGGACCAGAACTTCTGTATTATACCACCCAAGTTACCGTAAAAACTTAGGTTTTGGAAATATGGCTGATTAAAGTAGTCGCATTGAGATGTGCGGACAGCGATTTGTCAAAGTATGACATGAAAAATAAAATAAATACGGAAGTGTGCCAACATGACGTACACATAGGATGATAGAATAGGTCCTTAAATTTAGTATTATACCACCCAAGTTACCTTAAAAACTTAGTTTTTGGAAATATGGGTGATTAAATTAGTCGCTATGCGATGTGCGGACAACGATTTGTCTAAGTTTGACATGAAATATAAAAATAAATACGGAATTGTGGATACATGACGTACACATAGCGTGATAGAATAGGACGAGAACTTCTGTATTATACCACCCAAGTTACCGTAAAATCTTAGGTTTTGGAAATATGGCTGATTAAAGTAGTCGCATTGAGATGTGCGGACAGCGATTTGTCAAAGTATGACATGAAAAATAAAATAAATACGGAAGTGTGCCAACATGACGTACACATAGGATGATAGAATAGGTCCTGAAATTTAGTACTATACCACCCAAGTCACCTTAAAAACTTAGGTTATGGAAATACGGGTGATTAAAATAGTCGCTTTGGATGTGTGGACAGTAATCCACCTAAGTTTGACATAAAATATAAAATAAATACGGCAGTGTGTCAGCATGACGTACACGTAGGGTGATGAAATAGGACCAGAACTTCTGTATTATACCACCCAAGTTACCGTAAAAACTTAGGTTTTGGAAATATGGCTGATTAAAGTAGTCGCATTAAGATGTGCGGACAGAGATTTGTCGAAGTTTGACACGAAATATAAAAAAAATACGGAGGTGTGCCAACATGACGTACACATAGGATGATAGAATAGGTCCAGAACTTTAGTACTATACCACCCAAGTTACCTTAAAAACTTAGGTTTTGGAAATACGGGTGATTAAATTAGTCGCTATGCGATGTGCGGACAACGATTTGTCTAAGTTTGACATGAAATATAAAAATAAATACGGAATTGTGGATACATGACGTACACATAGGGTGATAGAATAGGACCAGAACTTCTGTATTATACCACCCAAGTTACCGTAAAACTTAGGTTTTGGAAATATGGGTGATTAAATTAGTCGCTATGCGATGTGCGGACAACGATTTGTCTAAGTTTAACATGAAATATAAAAATAAATACGGAATTGTGGATACATGACGTACACATAGGGTGATAGAATAGGACCAGAACTTCTGTATTATACCACCCAAGTTACCGTAAAAACTTAGGTTTTGGAAATATGGCTGATTAAAGTAGTCGCATTGAGATGTGCGGACAGAGATTTGTCGAAGTTTGACACGAAATATAAAAAAAATACGGAGGTGTGCCAACATGATGTACACATAGGATGATAGAATAGGTCCAGAACTTTAGTACTATACCACCCAAGTTACCTTAAAAACTTAGGTTTTGGAAATACGGGTGATTAAAATAGTCGCTTTGGATGTGTGGACAGCGATCCACCTAAGTTTGACATAAAATATTAAATAAATACGGCAGTGTGTCAGCATGACGTACACGTAGGATGAAAGAATAGGACCAGAACTTTAGTACTATACCACCCAAGTTACCGTAAAAACTTAGGTTTTGGAAATATGGCTGATTAAATTAGTCGCTATGCGATGTGCGGACAACGATTTGTCTAAGTTTGACATGAAATATAAAAATAAATACGGAATTGTGGATACATGACGTACACATAGGGTGATAGAATAGGACCAGAACTTCTGTATTATACGACCCAAGTTACCGTAAAAACTTAGGTTTTGGAAATATGGCTGATTAAAGTAGTCGCATTGAGATGTGCGGACAGCGATTTGTCAAAGTATGACATGAAAAATAAAATAAATACGGAAGTGTGCCAAATGACGTACACATAGGATGATAGAATAGGCCATGAATGTAGTATTATACCACCCAAGTTACCTTAAAAACTTAGGTTTTGGAAATATGGGTGATTAAATTAGTCGCTATGCGATGTGCGGACAACGATTTGTCTAAGTTTGACATGAAATATAAAAATAAATACGGAATTTTGGATACATGACGTACACGTAGGGTGATAGAATAGGACCAGAACTTCTGTATTATACCACCCAAGTTACCGTAAAAACTTAGTTTTTGGAAATATGGCTGATTAAAGTAGTCGCATTGAGATGTGCGGACAGCGATTTGTCAAAGTATGACATGAAAAATAAAATAAATACGGAAGTGTGCCAACATGACGTACACATAGGATGATAGAATAGGTCCTGAAATTTAATATTATAGCACCCAAGTTACCTTAAAAACTTAGGTTTTGGAAATATGGGTGATTAAATTAGTCGCTATGCGATGTTCGGACAACGATTTGTCTAAGTTTGACATGAAATATAAAAATAAATACGGAATTGTGGTTACATGACGTACACATAGGGTGATAGAATAGGACCAGAACTTCTGTATTATACCACCCAAGTTACCGTAAAAACTTAGGTTTTGGAAATATGGGTGATTAAATTAGTCGCTATGCGATGTGCGGACAACGATTTGTCTAAGTTTGACATGAAATATAAAAATAAATACGGAATTGTGGATACATGACGTACACATAGGGTGATAGAATAGGACCAGAACTTCTGTACTATACCACCCAAGTTACCGTAAAAACTTAGGTTTTGGAAATATGGGTGATTAAATTAGTCGCTATGCGATGTGCGGACAACGATTTGTCTAAGTATGACATGAAATATAATAATAAATACGGAGGTGTGCCAACATTACGTACACGTAGGTTGATAGAATAGGACCTGAACTTCTGTATTATACCACGCAAGTTACCGTAAAAACTTAGGTTTTGGAAATATGGCCGATTAAAGTAGTCGCATTGAGATGTGCGGACAGAGATTTGTCGAAGTTTGACACGAAATATAAAAAAAATACGGAGGTGTGCCAACATGACGTACACATAGGATGATAGAATAGGTCCAGAACTTTAGTACTATACCACCAGAGTTACCTTAAAAACTTAGGTTTTGGAAATACGGGTGATTAAAATAGTCGCTTTGGATGTGTGGACAGCGATCCACCTAAGTTTGACATAAAATATTAAATAAATACGGCAGTGTGTCAGCATGACGTACACGTAGGGTGATGAAATAGGACCAGAACTTTAGTACTATACCAACCAAGTTACCGTAAAAACTTAGGTTTTGGAAATATGGCTGATTAAATTAGTCGCATTGAGATGTGCGGACAGCGATTTGTCAAATTATGACATGAAAAATAAAATAAATACGGATGTGTGCCAACATGACGTACACATAGAATGATAGAATAGGTCCTGAAATTTAGTATTATACCACCCAAGTTACCTTAAAAACTTAGGTTTTGGAAATATGGGTGATTAAATTAGTCGCTATGCGATGTGCGGACAACGATTTGTCAAAGTATGACATGAAAAATAAAATAAATACGGATGTGTGCCAACATGACGTACACATAGGATGATAGAATAGGTCCTGAAATTTAAAATTATACCACCCAAGTTACCTTGATAACTTAGGTTTTGGAAATATGAATGATTAAATTAGTCGCTATGCGATGTGCGGACAACGATTTGTGTTAGTTTGACATGAAATATAAAAATAAATACGGAATTGTGGATACATGACGTACACGTAGGGTGATAGAATAGGACCAGAACTTCTGTATTATAGCACCCAAGTTACCGTAAAAACTTAGGTTTTGGAAATATGGCTGATTAAAGTAGTCGCATTGAGATGTGCGGACAGCGATTTGTCAAAGTATGACATGAAAAATAAAATAAATACGGAAGTGTGCCAACATGACGTACACATAGGGTGATAGAATAGGACCAGAACTTCTGTATTATACCACCAGAGTTACCTTAAAAACTTAGGTTTTGGAAATACGGGTGATTAAAATAGTCGCTTTGGATGTGTGGACAGTGATCCACCTAAGTTTGACATAAAATATAAAATAAATACGGCAGTGTTACAGCATGACGTACACGTAGGGTGATGAAATAGGACCAGAACTTTAGTACTATACCACCCAAGTTACCTTAAAAACTTAGGTTTTTGAAATATGGGTGATTAAATTAGTCGCTATGCGATGTGCGGACAACGATTTGTCTAAGTTTGACATGAAATATAAAAATAAATACGTAGGTGTGCCAACATTACGTACACGTAGGGTGATAGAATAGGACCAGAAATTCTGTATTATACCACCCAAGTTACCGTAAAAACTTAGGTTTTGGAAATATGGGTGATTAAATTAGTCGCATTGAGATGTGCGGACAGCGATTTGTCAAAGTATGACATGAAAAATAAAATAAATACGGAAGTGTGCCAACATGACGTACACATAGGATGATAGAATAGGTCCTGAAATTTAGTACTATACCACCCAAGTTACCTTAAAAACTTAGGTTTTGGAAATATGGGTGATTAAATTAGTCGCTATGCGATGTGCGGACAACGATTTGTCTAAGTTTGACATGAAATATAAAAATAAATACGGAATTGTGGATACATGACGTACACATAGGGTTATAGAATAGGACCAGAACTTCTGTATTATACCACCCAAGTTACCGTAAAAACTTAGGTTTTGGAAATATGGGTGATTAAATTAGTCGCTATGCGATGTGCGGACAACGATTTGTCTAAGTTTAACATGAAATATAAAAATAAATACGGAATTGTGGATACATGACGTACACATAGGGTGATAGAATAGGACCAGAACTTCTGTATTATACCACCCAAGTTACCGTAAAAACTTAGGTTTTGGAAATATGGGTGATTAAATTAGTCGCTATGCGATGTGCGGACAACGATTTGTCTAAGTATGACATGAAATATAATAATAAATACGGAGGTGTGCCAACATTACGTACACGTAGGGTAATAGAATAGGACCAGAACTTCTGTATTATACCACCCAAGTTACCGTAAAAACTTAGGTTTTGGAAATATGGCTGATTAAAGTAGTCGCATTGAGATGTGCGGACAGAGATTTGTCGAAGTTTGACACGAAATATTAAAAAAATACGGAGGTGTGCCAACATGAGGTACACATAGGATGATAGACTAGGTCCAGAACTTTAGTACTATACCACCCAAGTCACCTTAAAAACTTAGGTTATGGAAATACGGGTGATTAAAATAGTCGCTTTGGATGTGTGGACAGTAATCCACCTAAGTTTGACATAAAATATAAAATAAATACGGCAGTGTGTCAGCATGACGTACACGTAGGGTGATGAAATAGGACCAGAACTTCTGTATTATACCACCCAAGTTACCGTAAAAACTTAGGTTTTGGAAATATGGCTGATTAAAATAGTCGCATTAAAATGTGCGGACAGAGATTTGTCGAAGTTTGACACGAAATATAAAAAAAATACGGAGGTGTGCCAACATGACGTACACATAGGATGATAGAATAGGTCCAGAACTTTAGTACTATACCACCCAAGTTACCTTAAAAACTTAGGTTTTGGAAATACGGGTGATTAAATTAGTCGCTATGCGATGTGCGGACAACGATTTGTCTAAGTTTGACATGAAATATAAAAATAAATACGGAATTGTGGTTACATGACGTACACATAGGGTGATAGAATAGGACCAGAACTTCTGTATTATACCACCCAAGTTACCGTAAAAACTTAGGTTTTGGAAATATGGGTGATTAAATTAGTCGCTATGCGATGTGCGGACAACGATTTGTCTAAGTTTGACATGAAATATAAAAATAAATACGGAATTGTGGATACATGACGTACACATAGGGTGATAGAATAGGACCAGAACTTCTGTACTATACCACCCAAGTTACCGTAAAAACTTAGGTTTTGGAAATATGGGTGATTAAATTAGTCGCTATGCGATGTGCGGACAACGATTTGTCTAAGTATGACATGAAATATAATAATAAATACGGAGGTGTGCCAACATTACGTACACGTAGGTTGATAGAATAGGACCTGAACTTCTGTATTATACCACGCAAGTTACCGTAAAAACTTAGGTTTTGGAAATATGGCCGATTAAAGTAGTCGCATTGAGATGTGCGGACAGAGATTTGTCGAAGTTTGACACGAAATATAAAAAAAATACGGAGGTGTGCCAACATGACGTACACATAGGATGATAGAATAGGTCCAGAACTTTAGTACTATACCACCAGAGTTACCTTAAAAACTTAGGTTTTGGAAATACGGGTGATTAAAATAGTCGCTTTGGATGTGTGGACAGTGATCCACCTAAGTTTGACATAAAATATAAAATAAATACGGCAGTGTGTCAGCATGACGTACACGTAGGGTGATGAAATAGGACCAGAACTTTAGTACTATACCAACCAAGTTACCGTAAAAACTTAGGTTTTGGAAATATGGCTGATTAAAGTAGTCGCATTGAGATGTGCGGACAGCGATTTGTCAAATTATGACATGAAAAATAAAATAAATACGGAAGTGTGCCAACATGACGTACACATAGGGTGATAGAATAGGACCAGAACTTCTGTATTATACCACCCAAGTTACCGTAAAAACTTAGGTTTTGGAAATATGGGTGATTAAATTAGTCGCTATGCGATGTGCGGACAACGATTTGTCTAAGTTTGACATGAAATATAAAAATAAATACGGATGTGTGCCAACATGACGTACACATAGGATGATAGAATAGGTCCTGAAATTTAAAATTATACCACCCAAGTTACCTTGATAACTTAGGTTTTGGAAATATGAATGATTAAATTAGTCGCTATGCGATGTGCGGACAACGATTTGTGTAAGTTTGACATGAAATATAAAAATAAATACGGAATTGTGGATACATGACGTACACGTAGGGTGATAGAATAGGACCAGAACTTCTGTATTATACCACCCAAGTTACCGTAAAAACTTAGGTTTTGGAAATATGGCTGATTAAAGTAGTCGCATTGAGATGTGCGGACAGCGATTTGTCAAAGTATGACATGAAAAATAAAATAAATACGGAAGTGTGCCAACATGACGTACACATAGGGTGATAGAATAGGACCAGAACTTCTGTATTATACCACCCAAGTTACCGTAAAAACTTAGGTTTTGGAAATATGGGTGATTAAATTAGTCGCTATGCGATGTGCGGACAACGATTTGTCTAAGTTTGACATGAAATATAAAAATAAATACGGAATTGTGGATACATGACGTACACATAGGGTGATAGAATAGGACCAGAACTTCTGTATTATACCACCCAAGTTACCGTAAAAACTTAGGTTTTGGAAATACGGGTGATTAAAATAGTCGCTTTGGATGTGTGGACAGTGATCCACCTAAGTTTGACATAAAATATAAAATAAATACGGCAGTGTTACAGCATGACGTACACGTAGGGTGATGAAATAGGACCAGAACTTTAGTACTATACCACCCAAGTTACCTTAAAAACTTAGGTTTTGGAAATATGGGTGATTAAATTAGTCGCTATGCGATGTGCGGACAACGATTTGTCTAAGTTTGACATGAAATATAAAAATAAATACGTAGGTGTGCCAACATTACGTACACGTAGGGTGATAGAATAGGACCAGAAATTCTGTATTATACCACCCAAGTTACCGTAAAAACTTAGGTTTTGGAAATATGGGTGATTAAATTAGTCGCATTGAGATGTGCGGACAGCGATTTGTCAAAGTATGACATGAAAAATAAAATAAATACGGAAGTGTGCCAACATGACGTACACATAGGATGATAGAATAGGTCCTGAAATTTAGTATTATACCACCCAAGTTACCTTAAAAACTTAGGTTTTGGAAATATGGGTGATGAAATTAGTCGCTATGCGATGTGCGGACAACGATTTGTCTAAGTTTGACATGAAATATAAAAATAAATACGGAATTGTGGATACATGACGTACACATAGGGTGATAGAATAGGACCAGAACTTCTGTATTATACCACCCAAGTTACCGTAAAAACTTAGGTTTTGGAAATATGGCTGATTAAAGTAGTCGCATTGAGATGTGCGGACAGCGATTTGTCAAAGTATGACATGAAAAATAAAATAAATACGGAAGTGTGCCAACATGACGTACACATAGGATGATAGAATAGGTCCTGAAATTTAGTATTATACCACCCAAGTTACCTTAAAAACTTAGGTTTTGGAAATATGGGTGATTAAATTAGTCGCTATGCGATGTGTGGACAACGATTTGTCTAAGTTTGACATGAAATATAAAAATAAATACGGAATTGTGGATACATGACGTACACATAGGGTGATAGAATAGGACCAGAACTTCTGTATTATACCACCCAAGTTACCGTAAAAACTTAGGTTTTGGAAATATGGCTGATTAAAGTAGTCGCATTGAGATGTGCGGACAGCGATTTGTCAAAGTATGCAATGAAAAATAAAATAAATACGGAAGTGTGCCAACATGACGTACACATAGGATGATAGAATAGGTCCTGATATTTAGTATTATACCACCCAAGTTACCTTAAAAACTTAGGTTTTGGAAATATGGGTGATGAAATTAGTCGCTATGCGATGTGCGGACAACGATTTGTCTAAGTTTGACATGAAATATAAAAATAAATACGGAATTATGGATACATGACGTACACATAGTTTGATAGAATAGGACCAGAACTTCTGTATTATACCACCCAAGTTACCGTAAAAACTTAGGTTTTGGAAATATGGGTGATTAAATTAGTCGCTATGCGATGTGCGGACAACGATTTGTCTAAGTTTGACATGAAATATAAAAATAAATACGGAATTGTGGATACATGACGTACACATAGGGTGATAGAATAGGACCAGAACTTCTGTACTATACCACCCAAGTTACCGTAAAAACTTAGGTTTTGGAAATATGGGTGATTAAATTAGTCGCTATGCGATGTGCGGACAACGATTTGTCTAAGTATGACATGAAATATAATAATAAATACGGAGGTGTGCCAACATTACGTACACGTAGGGTGATAGAATAGGACCTGAACTTCTGTATTATACCACGCAAGTTACCGTAAAAACTTAGGTTTTGTAAATATGGCTGATTAAAGTAGTCGCATTGAGATGTGCGGACAGAGATTTGTCGAAGTTTGACACGAAATATAAAAAAATACGGAGGTGTGCCAACATGACGTACACATAGGATGATAGAATAGGTCCAGAACTTTAGTACTATACCACCAGAGTTACCTTAAAAACTTAGGTTTTGGAAATACGGGTGATTAAAATAGTCGCTTTGGATGTGTGGACAGTGATCCACCTAAGTTTGACATAAAATATAAAATAAATACGGCAGTGTGTCAGCATGACGTACACGTAGGGTGATGAAATAGGACCATAACTTTAGTACTATACCACCCAAGTTACCGTAAAAACTTAGGTTTTGGAAATATGGCTGATTAAATTAGTCGCATTGAGATGTGCGGACAGCGATTTGTCAAAGTATGACATGAAAAATAAAATAAATACGGATGTGTGCCAACATGACGTACACATAGAATGATAGAATAGGTCCTGAAATTTAGTATTATACCACCCAAGTTACCTTAAAAACTTAGGTTTTGGAAATATGGGTGATTAAATTAGTCGCTATGCGATGTGCGGACAACGATTTGTCAAAGTATGACATGAAAAATAAAATAAATACGGATGTGTGCCAACATGACGTACACATAGGATGATAGAATAGGTCCTGAAATTTAGTATTATACCACCCAAGTTACCTTGATAACTTAGGTTTTGGAAATATGAATGATTAAATTAGTCGCTATGCAATGTGCGGACAACGATTTGTGTAAGTTTGACATGAAATATAAAAATAAATACGGAATTGTGGATACATGACGTACACGTAGGGTGATAGAATAGGACCAGAACTTCTGTACTATACCACCCAAGTTACCGTAAAAACTTAGGTTTTGGAAATATGGCTGATTAAAGTAGTCGCATTGAGATGTGCGGACAGCGATTTGTCAAAGTATGACATGAAAAATAAAATAAATACGGAAGTGTGCCAACATGACGTACACATAGGATGATAGAATAGGTCCTGAAATTTAGTATTATACCACCCAAGTTACCTTAAAAACTTAGGTTTTGGAAATATGGGTGATTAAATTAGTCGCTTTGGATGTGTGGACAGTGATCCACCTAAGTTTGACATAAAATATAAAATAAATACGGCAGTGTTACAGCATGACGTACACGTAGGGTGATGAAATAGGACCAGAACTTTAGTACTATACCACCCAAGTTACCTTAAAAACTTAGGTTTTGGAAATATGGGTGATTAAATTAGTCGCTATGCGATGTGCGGACAACGATTTGTCTAAGTTTGACATGAAATATAAAAATAAATACGGAGGTGTGCCAACATTACGTACACGTAGGGTGATAGAATAGGACCAGAAATTCTGTATTATACCACCCAAGTTACCGTAAAAACTTAGGTTTTGGAAATATGGGTGATTAAATTAGTCGCATTGAGATGTGCGGACAGCGATTTGTCAAAGTATGACATGAAAAATAAAATAAATACGGAAGTGTGCCAACATGACGTACACATAGAATGATAGAATAGGTCCTGAAATTTAGTATTATACCACCCAAGTTACCTTAAAAACTTAGGTTTTGGAAATATGGGTGATTAAATTAGTCGCTATGCGATGTGCGGACAACGATTTGTCAAAGTATGACATGAAAAATAAAATAAATACGGATGTGTGCCAACATGACGTACATATAGGATGATAGAATAGGTCCTGAAATTTAGTATTATACCACCCAAGTTACCTTGATAACTTAGGTTTTGGAAATATGAATGATTAAATTAGTCGCTATGCGATGTGCGGACAACGATTTGTGTATGTTTGACATGAAATATAAAAATAAATACGGAATTGTGGATACATGACGTACACGTAGGGTGATAGAATAGGACCAGAACTTCTGTATTATACCACCCAAGTTACCGTAAAAACTTAGGTTTTGGAAATATGGCTGATTAAAGTAGTCGCATTGAGATGTGCGGACAGCGATTTGTCAAAGTATGACATGAAAAATAAAATAAATACGGAAGTGTGCCAACATGACGTACACATAGGATGATAGAATAGGTCCTGAAATTTAGTATTATACCACCCAAGTTACCTTAAAAACTTAGGTTTTGGAAATATGGGTGATTAAATTAGTCGCTATGCGATGTGCGGACAACGATTTGTCTAAGTTTGACATGAAATATAAAAATAAATACGGAATTGTGGATACATGACGTACACATAGGGTGATAGAATAGGACCAGAACTTCTGTATTATACCACCCAAGTTACCGTAAAAACTTAGGTTTTGGAAATATGGCTGATTAAAGTAGTCGCATTGAGATGTGCGGACAGCGATTTGTCAAAGTATGCAATGAAAAATAAAATAAATACGGAAGTGTGCCAACATGACGTACACATAGGATGATAGAATAGGTCCTGAAATTTAGTATTATACCACCAAAGTTACCTTAAAAACTTAGGTTTTGGAAATATGGGTGATGAAATTAGTCGCTATGCGATGTGCGGACAACGATTTGTCTAAGTTTGACATGAAATATAAAAATAAATACGGAATTGTGGATACATGACGTACACATAGGGCGATAGAATAGGACCAGAACTTCTGTATTATACCATCCAAGTTACCGTTAAAACTTAGGTATTGGAAATATGGCTGATTAAAGTAGTCGCATTGAGATGTGCGGACAGCGATTTGTCAAAGTATGCAATGAAAAATAAAATAAATACGGAAGTGTGCCAACATGACGTACACATAGGATGATAGAATAGGTCCTGAAATTTAGTATTATACCACCCAAGTTACCTTAAAAACTTAGGTTTTGGAAATATGGGTGATTAAATTAGTCGCTATGCGATGTGCGGACAACGATTTGTCTAAGTTTGACATGAAATATAAAAATAAATACGGAATTGTGGATACATGACGTACACATAGGGTGATAGAATAGGACCAGAACTTCTGTATTATACCACCCAAGTTACCGTAAAAACTTAGGTTTTGGAAATATGGCTGATTAAAGTAGTCGCATTGGATGTGTGGACAGTGATCCACCTAAGTTTGACATAAAATATAAAATAAATACGGCAGTGTTACAGCATGACGTACACGTAGGGTGATGAAATAGGACCAGAACTTTAGTACTATACCACCCAAGTTACCTTAAAAACTTAGGTTTTGGAAATATGGGTGATTAAATTAGTCGCTATGCGATGTGCGGACAACGATTTGTCTAAGTATGACATGAAATTTAATAATAAATACGGAGGCGTGCCAACATTACGTACACGTAGGGTGATAGAATAGGACCAGAACTTCTGTATTATACCACCCAAGTTACCGTAAAAACTTAGGTTTTGGAAATATGGCTGATTAAAGTAGTCGCATTGAGATGTGCGGACAGCGATTTGTCAAAGTATGACATGAAAAATAAAATAAATACGGAAGTGTGCCAACATGACGTACACATAGAATGATACAATAGGTCCTGAAATTTAGTATTATACCACCCAAGTTACCTTAAAAACTTAGGTTTTGGAAATATGGGTGATTAAATTAGTCGCTATGCGATGTGCGGACAACGATTTGTCAAAGTATGACATGAAAAATAAAATAAATACGGATGTGTGCCAACATGACGTACACATAGGATGATAGAATAGGTCCTGAAATTTAGTATTATACCACCCAAGTTACCTTGATAACTTAGGTTTTGGAAATATGAATGATTAAATTAGTCGCTATGCGATGTGCGGACAACGATTTGTGTAAGTTTGACATGAAATATAAAAATAAATACGGAATTGTGGATACATGACGTACACGTAGGGTGATAGAATAGGACCAGAACTTCTGTATTATACCACCCAAGTTACCGTAAAAACTTAGGTTTTGAAATATGGCTGATTAAAGTAGTCGCATTGAGATGTGCGGACAGCGATTTGTCAAAGTATGACATGAAAAATAAAATAAATACGGAAGTGTGCCAACATGACGTACACATAGGATGATAGAATAGGTCCTGAAATTTAGTATTATACCACCCAAGTTACCTTAAAAACTTAGGTTTTGGAAATATGGGTGATTAAATTAGTCGCTATGCGATGTGCGGACAACGATTTGTCTAAGTTTGACATGATATATAAAAATAAATACGGAATTGTGGATACATTACGTACACATAGGGTGATAGAATAGGACCAGAACTTCTGTATTATACCACCCAAGTTACCGTAAAAACTTAGGTTTTGGAAATATGGCTGATTAAAGTAGTCGCATTGAGATGTGCGGACAGCGATTTGTCAAAGTATTCAATGAAAAATAAAATAAATACGGAAGTGTGCCAACATGACGTACACATAGGATGATAGAATAGGTCCTGCAATTTAGTATTATACCACCCAAGTTACCTTAAAAACTTAGGTTTTGGAAATATGGGTGATGAAATTAGTCGCTATGCGATGTGCGGACAACGATTTGTCTAAGTTTGACATGAAATATAAAAATAAATACGGAATTGTGGATACATGACGTACACATAGGGTGATAGAATAGGACCAGAACTTCTGTATTATACCACCCAAGTTACCGTAAAAACTTAGGTTTTGGAAATATGGGTGATTAAAGTAGTCGCATTGAGATGTGCGGACAACGATTTGTCTAAGTTTGACATGAAATATAAAAATAAATACGGAATTGTGGATACATGACGTACACATAGGGTGATAGAATAGGACCAGAACTTCTGTATTATACCACTCAAGTTACCGTAAAAACTTAGGTTTTGGAAATACGGGTGATTAAAATAGTCGCTTTGGATGTGTGGACAGTGATCCACCTAAGTTTGACATAAAATATAAAATAAATACGGCAGTGTTACAGCATGACGTACACGTAGGGTGATGAAATAGGACCAGAACTTTAGTACTATACCACCCAAGTTACCTTAAAAACTTAGGTTTTTTGAAATATGGGTGATTAAATTAGTCGCTATGCGATGTGCGGACAACGATTTGTCTAATTATGACATGAAATATAATAATAAATACGGAGGCGTGCCAACATTACGTACACGTAGGGTGATAGAATAGGACCAGAACTTCTGTATTATACCACCCAAGTTACCGTAAAAACTTAGGTTTTGGAAATATGGCTGATTAAAGTAGTCGCATTGAGATGTGCGGACAGAGATTTGTCGAAGTTTGACACGAAATATAAAAAAAAGGAGGTGTGCTAACATGACGTACACATAGGATGATAGAATAGGTCCAGAACTTTAGTACTATACCACCCAAGTTACCTTAAAAACTTAGGTTTTGGAAATACGGGTGATTAAAATAGTCGCTTTGGATGTGTGGACAGTGATCCACCTAAGTTTGACATAAAATATAAAATAAATACGGCAGTGTGTCAGCATGACGTACACGTAGGGTGATGAAATAGGACCAGAACTTCTGTATTATACCACCCAAGTTACCGTAAAAACTTAGGTTTTGGAAATATGGCTGATTAAAGTATTCGCATTGAGATGTGCGGACAGAGATTTGTCGAAGTTTGACACGAAATATAAAAAAAATACGGAGGTGTGCCAACATGACGTACACATAGGATGATAGAATAGGTCCAGAACTTTAGTACTATACCACCCAAGTTACCTTAAAAACTTAGGTTTTGGAAATACGGGTGATTAAAATAGTCGCTTTGGATGTGTGGACAGTGATCCACCTAAGTTTGACATAAAATATAAAACAAATACGGCAGTGTGTCAGCATGACGTACACGTAGGGTGATGAAATAGGACCAGAACTTCTGTATTATACCACCCAAGTTACCGTAAAAACGTAGGTTTTGGAAATATGGCTGATTAAAGTAGTCGAATTGAGATGTGCGGACAGCGATTTGTCAAAGTATGACATGAAAAATAAAATAAATACGGATGTGTTGCCAACATGACGTACACATAGGATGATAGAATAGGTCCTGAAATTTAGTATTATACCACCCAAGTTACCTTGATAACTTAGGTTTTGGAAATATGAATGATTAAATTAGTCGCTATGCGATGTGCGGACAACGATTTGTGTAAGTTTGACATGAAATATAAAAATAAATACGGAATTGTGGATACATGACGTACACGTAGGGTGATAGAATAGGACCAGAACTTTTGTATTATACCACCCAAGTTACCGTAAAAACTTAGGTTTTGGAAATATGGCTGATTAAAGTAGTCGCATTGAGATGTGCGGACAGCGATTTGTCAAAGTATGACATGAAAAATAAAATAAATACGGAAGTGTGCCAACATGACATACACATAGGATGATAGAATAGGTCCTGAAATTTAGTATTATACCACCCAAGTTACCTTAAAAACTTAGGTTTTGGAAATATGGGTGATGAAATTAGTCGCTATGCGATGTGCGGACAACGATTTGTCTAAGTTTGACATGAAATATAAAAATAAATACGGAATTGTGGATACATGACGTACACATAGGGTGATAGAATAGGACCAGAACTTCTGTATTATACCACCCAAGTTACCGTAAAAACTTAGGTTTTGGAAATATGGGTGATTAAATTAGTCACTATGCGATGTGCGGACAACGATTTGTCTAAGTATGACATGAAATATAATAATAAATACGGAGGTGTGCCAACATTACGTACACGTAGGGTGATAGAATAGGACCTGAACTTCTGTATTATACCACCCAAGTTACCGTATAAAACTTAGGTTTTGGAAATATGGCTGATTAAAGTAGTCGCATTGAGATGTGCGGACAGAGATTTGTCGAAGTTTGACACGAAATATAAAAAAAATACGGAGGGTGTGCCAACATGACGTACACATAGGATGATAGAATAGGTCCAGAACTTTAGAACTATACCACCCAAGTTACCTTAAAAACTTAGGTTTTGGAAATACGGGTGATTAAAATAGTCGCTTTGGATGTGTGGACAGTGATCCACCTAAGTTTGACATAAAATATAAAATAAATACGGCAGTGTGTCAGCATGACGTACACGTAGGGTGATGAAATAGGACCAGAACTTCTGTATTATACCACCCAAGTTACCGTAAAAACTTAGGTTTTGGAAATATGGCTGATTAAAGTAGTCGAATTGAGATGTGCGGACAGCGATTTGTCAAAGTATGACATGAAAAATAAAATAAATACGGATGTGTGCCAACATGACGTACACATAGGATGATAGAATAGGTCCTGAAATTTAGTATTATACCACCCAAGTTACCTTGATAACTTAGGTTTTGGAAATATGAATGATTAAATTAGTCGCTATGCGATGTGCGGACAACGATTTGTGTAAGTTTGACATGAAATATAAAAATAAATACGGAATTGTGGATACATGACGTACACGTAGGGTGATAGAATAGGACCAGAACTTTTGTATACCACCCAAGTTACCGTAAAAACTTAGGTTTTGGAAATATGGCTTATTAAAGTATTTGCATTGAGATGTGCGGACAGAGATTCGTCGAAGTTTGACACGAAATATAAAAAAAATACGGAGGTGTGCCAACATGACGTACACATAGGATGATAGAATAGGTCCAGAACTTTAGTACTATACCACCCCAAGTTACCTTAAAAACTTAGGTTTTGGAAATACGGGTGATTAAAATAGTCGCTTTGGATGTGTGGACAGTGATCCACCTAAGTTTGACATAAAATATAAAATAAATACGGCAGTGTGTCAGCATGACGTACACGTAGGGTAATGAAATAGGACCAGAACTTCTGTATTATACCACCCAAGTTACCGTAAAAACTTAGGTTTTGGAAATATGGCTGATTAAAGTAGTCGAATTGAGATGTGCGGACAGCGATTTGTCAAAGTATGACATGAAAAATAAAATAAATACGGAAGTGTGCCAACATGACGTACACATAGGATGATAGAATAAGTCCTTAAATTTAGTATTATACCACCCAAGTTACCTTAAAAACTTAGGTTTTGGAAATATGGGTGATTAAATTAGTCGCTATGCGATGTGCGGACAACGATTTGTCTAAGTTTGACATGAAATATAAAAATAAATACGGAATTGTGGATACATGACGTACACATAGTGTGATAGAATAGGACCAGAACTTCTGTATTATACCACCCAAGTTACCGTAAAAACTTAGGTTTTGGAAATATGGCTGATTAAAGTAGTCGCTTTGGATGTGTGGACAGTGATCCACATAAGTTTGACATAAAATATAAAATAAATACGGCAGTGTTACAGCATGACGTACACGTAGGGTGATGAAATAGGACCAGAACTTTAGTACTATACCACCCAAGTTACCTTAAAAACTTAGGTTTTGGAAATATGGCTGATTAAAGTAGTCGCATTGAGATGTGCGGACAGAGATTTGTCGAAGTTTGACACGAAATATAAAAAAATACGGAGGTGTGCCAACATGACGTACACATAGGATGATAGAATAGTTCCAGAACTTTAGTACTATACCACCCAAGTTACCTTAAAAACTTAGGTTTTGGAAATACGGGTGATTAAAATAGTCGCTTTGGATGTGTGGACAGTGATCCACATAAGTTTGACATAAAATATAAAATAAATACGGCAGTGTTACAGCATGACGTACACGTAGGGTGATGAAATAGGACCAGAACTTTAGTACTATACCACCCAAGTTACCTTAAAAACTTAGGTTTTGGAAATATGGGTGATTAAATTAGTCGCTATGCGATGTGCGGACAACGATTTGTCTAAGTATGACATGAAATATAATAATAAATACGGAGGCGTGCCAACATTACGTACACGTAGGATGATAGAATAGGTCCTGAAATTTAGTATTATACCACCCAAGTTACCTTGATAACTTAGGTTTTGGAAATATGAATGATTAAATTAGTCGCTATGCGATGTGCGGACAACGATTTGTGTAAGTTTGACATGAAATATAAAAATAAATACGGAATTGTGGATACATGACGTACACGTAGGGTGATAGAATAGGACCAGAACTTTTGTATTATACCACCCAAGTTACCGTAAAAACTTAGGTTTTGGAAATATGGCTGATTAAAGTAGTCGCATTGAGATGTGCGGACAGCGATTTGTCAAAGTATGACATGAAAAATAAAATAAATACGGAAGTGTGCCAACATGACGTACACATAGGATGATAGAATAGGTCCTGAAATTTATTATTATACCACCCAAGTTACCTTAAAAACTTAGGTTTTGGAAATATGGGTGATGAAATTAGTCGCTATGCGATGTGCGGACAACGATTTGTCTAAGTTTGACATGAAATATAAAAATAAATACGGAATTGTGGATACATGACGTACACATAGGGTGATAGAATAGGACCAGAACTTCTGTATTATACCACCCAAGTTACCGTAAAAACTTAGGTTTTGGAAATATGGGGTGATTAAAGTAGTCGCATTGAGATGTGCGGACAACGATTTGTCTAAGTTTGACATGAAATATAAAAATAAATACGGAATTGTGGATACATGACGTACACATAGGGTGATAGAATAGGACCAGAACTTCTGTATTATACCACCCAAGTTACCTTAAAAACTTAGGTTTTGGAAATATGGCTGATTAAAGTAGTCGCATTGAGATGTGCGGACAGAGATTTGTCGAAGTTTGACACGAAATATAAAAAAATACGGAGGTGTGCCAACATGACGTACACATAGGATGATAGAATAGGTCCAGAACTTTAGTACTATACCACCCAAGTTACCTTAAAAACTTAGGTTTTGGAAATACGGGTGATTAAAATAGTCGCTTTGGATGTGTGGACAGTGATCCACATAAGTTTGACATAAAATATAAAATAAATACGGCAGTGTTACAGCATGACGTACACGTAGGGTGATGAAATAGGACCAGAACTTTAGTACTATACCACCCAAGTTACCTTAAAAACTTAGGTTTTGGAAATATGGGTGATTAAATTAGTCGCTATGCGATGTGCGGACAACGATTTGTCTAAGTATGACATGAAATATAATAATAAATACGGAGGCGTGCCAACATTACGTACACGTAGGATGATAGAATAGGTCCTGAAATTTAGTATTATACCACCCAAGTTACCTTGATAACTTAGGTTTTGGAAATATGAATGATTAAATTAGTCGCTATGCGATGTGCGGACAACGATTTGTGTAAGTTTGACATGAAATATAAAAAATAAATACGGAATTTTGGATACATGACGTACACGTAGGGTGATAGAATAGGACCAGAACTTTTGTATTATACCACCCAAGTTACCGTAAAAACTTAGGTTTTGGAAATATGGCTGATTAAAGTAGTCGCATTGAGATGTGCGGACAGCGATTTGTCAAAGTATGACATGAAAAATAAAATAAATACGGAAGTGTGCCAACATGACGTACACATAGGATGATAGAATAGGTCCTGAAATTTAGTATTATACCACCCAAGTTACCTTAAAAACTTAGGTTTTGGAAATATGGGTGATGAAATTAGTCGCTATGCGATGTGCGGACAACGATTTGTCTAAGTTTGACATGAAATATAAAAATAAATACGGAATTGTGGATACATGACGTACACATAGGGTGATAGAATAGGATCATAACTTCTGTATTATACCACCCAAGTTACCGTAAAAACTTAGGTTTTGGAAATATGGGTGATTAAATTAGTCACTATGCGATGTGCGGACAACGATTTGTCTAAGTATGACATGAAATATAATAATAAATACGGAGGTGTGCCAACATTACGTACACGTAGGGTGATAGAATAGGACCTGAACTTCTGTATTATACCACCCAAGTTACCGTAAAAACTTAGGTTTTGGAAATATGGCTGATTAAAGTAGTCGCATTGAGATGTGCGGACAGAGATTTTGTCGAAGTTTGACACGAAATATAAAAAAAATACGGAGGTGTGCCAACATGACGTACACATAGGATGATAGAATAGGTCCAGAACTTTAGTACTATACCACCCAAGTTACCTTAAAAACTTAGGTTTTGGAAATACGGGTGATTAAAATAGTCGCTTTGGATGTGTGGACAGTGATCCACCTAAGTTTGACATAAAATATAAAATAAATACGGCAGTGTGTCAGCATGACGTACACGTAGGGTGATGAAATAGGACCAGAACTTCTGTATTATACCACCCAAGTTACCGTAAAAACTTAGGTTTTGGAAATATGGCTGATTAAAGTATTCGCATTGAGATGTGCGGACAGAGATTTGTCGAAGTTTGACACGAAATATAAAAAAAATACGGAGGTGTGCCAACATGACGTACACATAGGATGATAGAATAGGTCCAGAACTTTAGTACTATACCACCCAAGTTACCTTAAAAACTTAGGTTTTGGAAATACGGGTGATTAAAATAGTCGCTTTGGATGTGGTGGACAGTGATCCACCTAAGTTTGACATAAAATATAAAATAAATACGGCAGTGTGTCAGCATGACGTACACGTAGGGTGATGAAATAGGACCAGAACTTCTGTATTATACCACCCAAGTTACCGTAAAAACTTAGGTTTTGGAAATATGGCTGATTAAAGTAGTCGAATTGAGATGTGCGGACAGCGATTTGTCAAAGTATGACATGAAAAATAAAATAAATACGGAAGTGTGCCAACATGACGTACACATAGGATGATAGAATAAGTCCTTAAATTTAGTATTATACCACCCAAGTTACCTTAAAAACTTAGGTTTTGGAAATATGGGTGATTAAATTAGTCGCTATGCGATGTGCGGACAACGATTTGTCTAAGTTTGACATGAAATATAAAAATAAATACGGAATTGTGGATACATGACGTACACATAGTGTGATAGAATAGGACCAGAACTTCTGTATTATACCACCCAAGTTACCGTAAAAACTTAGGTTTTGGAAATATGGCTGATTAAAGTAGTCGCTTTGGATGTGTGGACAGTGATCCACATAAGTTTGACATAAAATATAAAATAAATACGGCAGTGTTACAGCATGACGTACACGTAGGGTGATGAAATAGGACCAGAACTTTAGTACTATACCACCCAAGTTACCATAAAAACTTAGGTTTTGGAAATATGGCTGATTAAAGTAGTCGCATTGAGATGTGCGGACAGAGATTTGTCGAAGTTTGACACGAAATATAAAAAAATACGGAGGTGTGCCAACATGACGTACACATAGGATGATAGAATAGGTCCAGAACTTTAGTACTATACCACCCAAGTTACCTTAAAAACTTAGGTTTTGGAAATACGGGTGATTAAAATAGTCGCTTTGGATGTGTGGACAGTGATCCACATAAGTTTGACATAAAATATAAAATAAATACGGCAGTGTTACAGCATGACGTACACGTAGGGTGATGAAATAGGACCAGAACTTTAGTACTATACCACCCAAGTTACCTTTAAAACTTAGGTTTTGGAAATATGGGTGATTAAATTAGTCGCTATGCGATGTGCGGACAACGATTTGTCTAAGTATGACATGAAATTTAATAATAAATACGGAGGCGTGCCAACATTACGTACACGTAGGATGATAGAATAGGTCCTGAAATTTAGTATTATACCACCCAAGTTACCTTGATAACTTAGGTTTTGGAAATATGAATGATTACATTAGTCGCTATGCGATGTGCGGACAACGATTTGTGTAAGTTTGACATGAAATATAAAAATAAATACGGAGTTGTGGATACATGACGTACACGTAGGGTGATAGAATAGGACCAGAACTTTTGTATTATACCACCCAAGTTACCGTAAAAACTTAGGTTTTGGAAATATGGCTGATTAAAGTAGTCGCATTGAGATGTGCGGACAGCGATTTGTCAAAGTATGACATGAAAAATAAAATAAATACGGAAGTGTGCCAACATGACGTAAACATAGGATGATAGAATAGGTCCTGAAATTTAGTATTATACCACCCAAGTTACCTTAAAAACTTAGGTTTTGGAAATATGGGTGATTAAATTAGTCGCTATGCGATGTGCGGAGAACGATTTGTCAAAGTATGACATGAAAAATAAAATAAATACGCATGTGTGCCAACATGACGTACACATAGGATGATAGAATAGGTCCTGAAATTTAGTATTATACCACCCAAGTTACCTTAAAAACTTAGGTTTTGGAAATATGGGTGATTAAATTAGTCGCTATGCGATGTGCGGACAACGATTTGTCTAAGTTTGACATGAAATATAAAAATAAATACGGAATTGTGGATACATGACGTACACGTAGGGTGATAGAATAGGACCAGAACTTCTGTATTATACCACCCAAGTTACCGTATAAACTTAGGTTTTGGAAATATAGGTGATTAACTTAGTCGCTATGCGATGTGCGGACAACGATTTGTCTAAGTATGACATGAAATATAATAATAAATACGGAGGTGTGCCAACATTACGTACACGTAGGGTGATAGAATAGGACCTGAACTTCTGTATTATACCACCCAAGTTACCGTAAAAACTTAGGTTTTCGAAATATGGCTGATTAAAGTAGTCGCATTGAGATGTGCGGACAGAGATTTGTCGAAGTTTGACACGAAATATAAAAAAAATACGGAGGTGTGCCAACATGACGTACACATAGGATGATAGAATAGGTCCAGAACTTTAGTACTATACAACCCAAGTTACCTTAAAAACTAAGGTTTTGGAAATACGGGTGATTACAATAGTCGCTTTGGATGTGTGGACAGTGATCCACCTAAGTTTGACATAAAATATAAAATAAATACGGCAGTGTGTCAGCATGACGTACACGTAGGGTGATGAAATAGGACCAGAACTTCTGTATTATACCACCCAAGTTACCGTAAAAACTTAGGTTTTGGAAATATGGCTGATTAAAGTTTTCGCATTGAGATGTGCGGACAGAGGTTTGTCGAAGTTTGACACGAAATATAAAAAAAATACGGAGGTGTGCCAACATGACGTACACATAGGATGATAGAATAGGTCCAGAACTTTAGTACTATACCACCCAAGTTACCTTAAAAACTTAGGTTTTGGAAATACGGGTGATTAAAATAGTCGCTTTGGATGTGTGGACAGTGATCCACCTAAGTTTGACATAAAATATAAAATAAATACGGCAGTGTGTCAGTATGACACGTAGGGTGATGAAATAGGACCAGAACTTCTGTATTATACCACCCAAGTTACCGTAAAAACTTAGGTTTTGGAAATATGGCTGATTAAAGTAGTCGAATTGAGATGTGCGGACAGCGATTTGTCAAAGTATGACATGAAAGATAAAATAAATACGGAAGTGTGCCAACATGACGTACACATAGGATGATAGAATAAGTCCTTAAATTTAGTATTATACCACCCAAGTTACCTTAAAAACTTAGGTTTTGGAAATATGGGTGATTAAATTAGTCGCTATGCGATGTGCGGACAACGATTTGTCTAAGTTTGACATGAAATATAAAAATAAATACGGAATTGTGGATACATGACGTACACATAGGGTGATAGAATAGGACCAGAACTTCTGTATTATACCACCCAAGTTACCGTAAAAACTTAGGTTTTGGAAATATGGCTGATTAAAGTAGTCGCTTTGGATGTGTGGACAGTGATCCACATAAGTTTGACATAAAATATAAAATAAATACGGCAGTGTTACAGCATGACGTACACGTAGGGTGATGAAATAGGACCAGAACTTTAGTACTATACCACCCAAGTTACCATAAAAACTTAGGTTTTGGAAATATGGCTGATTAAAGTAGTCGCATTGAGATGTGCGGACAGAGATTTGTCGAAGTTTGACACGAAATATAAAAAAAATACGGAGGTGTGCCAACATGACGTAAACATAGGATGATAGAATAGGTCCAGAACTTTAGTACTATACCACCCAAGTTACCTTAAAAACTTAGGTTTTGGAAATACGGGTGATTAAAATAGTCGCTTTGGATGTGTGGACAGTGATCCACATAAGTTTGACATAAAATATAAAATAAATACGGCAGTGTTACAGCATGACGTACACGTAGGGTGATGAAATAGGACCAGAACTTTAGTACTATACCACCCAAGTTACCTTAAAAACTTGGGTTTTGGAAATATGGGTGATTAAATTAGTCGCTATGCGATGTGCGGACAACGATTTGTCTAAGTATGACATGAAATATAATAATAAATACGGAGGCGTGCCAACATTACGTACACGTAGGGTGATAGAATAGGACCAGAACTTTTGTATTATACCACCCAAGTTACCGTAAAAACTTAGGTTTTGGAAATATGGCTGATTAAAGTAGTCGCATTGAGATGTGCGGACAGCGATTTGTCAAAGTATGACATGAAAAATAAAATAAATACGGAATTGTGCCAACATGACGTACACATAGGATGATAGAATAGGTCCTGAAATTTAGTATTATACCACCCAAGTTACCTTAAAAACTTAGGTTTTGGAAATATGGGTGATTAAATTAGTCGCTATGCGATGTGCGGACAACGATTTGTCTAAGTATGACATGAAATATAATAATAAATACGGAGGCGTGCCAACATTACGTACACGTAGGATGATAGAATAGGTCCTGAAATTTAGTATTATACCACCCAAGTTACCTTGATAACTTAGGTTTTGGAAATATGAATGATTAAATTAGTCGCTATGCGATGTGCGGACAACGATTTGTGTAAGTTTGACATGAAATATAAAAATAAATACGGAATTGTGGATACATGACGTACACGTAGGGTGATAGAATAGGACCAGAACTTTTGTATTATACCACCCAAGTTACCGTAAAAACTTAGGTTTTGGAAATATGGCTGATTAAAGTAGTCGCATTGAGATGTGCGGACAGCGATTTGTCAAATTATGACATGAAAAATAAAATAAATACGGAAGTGTGCCAACATGACGTACACATAGGATGATAGAATAGGTCCTGAAATTTAGTATTATACCACCCAAGTTACCTTAAAAACTTAGGTTTTGGAAATATGGGTGATGAAATTAGTCGCTATGCGATGTGCGGACAACGATTTGTCTAAGTTTGACATGAAATATAAAAATAAATACGGAATTGTGGATACATGACGTACACATAGGGTGATAGAATAGGACCAGAACTTCTGTTTTATACCACCCAAGTTACCGTAAAAACTTAGGTTTTGGAAATATGGGTGATTAAATTAGTCACTATGCGATGTGCGGACAACGATTTGTCTAAGTATGACATGAAATATAATAATAAATACGGAGGTGTGCCAACATTACGTACACGTAGGGTGATAGAATAGGACCTGAACTTCTGTATTATACCACCCAAGTTACCGTAAAAACTTAGGTTTTGGAAATATGGCTGATTAAAGTAGTCGCATTGAGATGTGCGGACAGAGATTTGTCGAAGTTTGACACGAAATATAAAAAAAATACGGAGGTGTGCCAACATGACGTACACATAGGATGATAGAATAGGTCCAGAACTTTAGTACTATACCACCCAAGTTACCTTAAAAACTTAGGTTTTGGAAATACGGGTGATTAGAATAGTCGCTTTGGATGTGTGGACAGTGATCCACCTAAGTTTGACATAAAATATAAAATAAATACGGCAGTGTGTCAGCATGACGTACACGTAGGGTGATGAAATAGGACCAGAACTTCTGTATTATACCACCCAAGTTACCGTAAAAACTTAGGTTTTGGAAATATGGCTGATTAAAGTATTCGCATTGAGATGTGCGGACAGAGATTTGTCGAAGTTTGACACGAAATATAAAAAAAATACGGAGGTGTGCCAACATGACGTACACATAGGATGATAGAATAGGTCCAGAACTTTAGTACTATACCACCCAAGTTACCTTAAAAACTTAGGTTTTGGAAATACGGGTGATTAAAATAGTCGCTTTGGATGTGTGGACAGTGATCCACCTAAGTTTGACATAAAATATAAAATAAATACGGCAGTGTGTCAGCATGACGTACACGTAGGGTGATGAAATAGGACCAGAACTTCTGTATTATACCACCCAAGTTACCGTAAAAACTTAGGTTTTGGAAATATGGCTGATTAAAGTAGTCGAATTGAGATGTGCGGACAGCGATTTGTCAAAGTATGACATGAAAAATAAAATAAATACGGAAGTGTGCCAACATGACGTACACATAGGATGATAGAATAAGTCCTTAAATTTAGTATTATACCACCCAAGTTACCTTAAAAACTTAGGTTTTGGAAATATGGGTGATTAAATTAGTCGCTATGCGATGTGCGGACAACGATTTGTCTAAGTTTGACATGAAATATAAAAATAAATACGGAATTGTGGATACATGACGTACACATAGGGTGATAGAATAGGACCAGAACTTCTGTATTATACCACCCAAGTTACCGTAAAAACTTAGGATTTGGAAATATGGCTGATTAAAGTAGTCGCTTTGGATGTGTGGACAGTGATCCACATAAGTTTGACATAAAATATAAAATAAATACGGCAGTGTTACAGCATGACGTACACGTAGGGTGATGAAATAGGACCAGAACTTTAGTACTATACCAACCAAGTTACCTTAAAAACTTAGGTTTTGGAAAATACGGGTGATTAAAATTGTCGCTTTGGATGTGTGGACAGTGATCCACATACGTTTGACATAAAATATAAAATAAATACGGCAGTGTTACAGCATGACGTACACGTAGGGTGATGAAATAGGACCAGAACTTTAGTACTATACCACCCAAGTTACCTTAAAAACTTAGGTTTTGGAAATATGGGTGATTAAATTAGTCGCTATGCGATGTGCGGACAACGATTTGTCTAAGTATGACATGAAATATAATAATAAATACGGAGGCGTGCCAACATTACGTACACGTAGGGTGATAGAATAGGACCAGAACTTCTGTATTATACCACCCAAGTTACCGTAAAAACTTAGGTTTTGGAAATATGGCTGATTAAAGTAGTCGCATTAAAATGTGCGGACAGCGATTTGTCAAAGTATGACATGAAAAATAAAATAAATACGGAAGTGTGCCAACATGACGTAAACATAGGATGATAGAATAGGTCCTGAAATTTAGTATTATACCACCCAAGTTACCTTAAAAACTTAGGTTTTGGAAATATGGGTGATTAAATTAGTCGCTATGCGATGTGCGGACAACGATTTGTCAAAGTATGACATGAAAAATAAAATAAATACGCATGTGTGCCAACATGACGTACACATAGGATGATAGAATAGGTCCTGAAATTTAGTATTATACAACCCAAGTTACCTTAAAAACTTAGGTTTTGGAAATATGGGTGATTAAATTAGTCGCTATGCGATGTGCGGACAACGATTTGTCTAAGTTTGACATGAAATATAAAAATAAATACGGAATTGTGGATACATGACGTACACGTAGGGTGATAGAATAGGACCAGAACTTCTGTATTATACCACCCAAGTTACCGTAAAAACTTAGGTTTTGGAAATATGGGTGATTAAATTAGTCGCTATGCGATGTGCGGACAACGATTTGTCTAAGTATGACATGAAATATAATAATAAATACGGAGGTGTGCCAACATTACGTACACGTAGGGTGATAGAATAGGACCTGAACTTCTGTATTATACCACCCAAGTTACCGTAAAAACTTAGGTTTTCGAAATATGGCTGATTAAAGTAGTCGCATTGAGATGTGCGGACAGAGATTTGTCGAAGTTTGACACGAAATATAAAAAAAATACGGAGGTGTGCCAACATGACGTACACATAGGATGATAGAATAGGTCCCAGAACTTTAGTACTATACAACCCAAGTTACCTTAAAAACTTAGGTTTTGGAAATACGGGTGATTAAAATAGTCGCTTTGGATGTGTGGACAGTGATCCACCTAAGTTTGACATAAAATATAAAATAAATACGGCAGTGTGTCAGCATGACGTACACGTAGTGGTGATGAAATAGGACCAGAACTTCTGTATTATACCACCCAAGTTACCGTAAAAACTTAGGTTTTGGAAATATGGCTGATTAAAGTTTTCGCATTGAGATGTGCGGACAGAGATTTGTCGAAGTTTGACACGAAATATAAAAAAAAATACGGAGGTGTGCCAACATGACGTACACATAGGATGATAGAATAGGTCCAGAACTTTAGTACTATACCACCCACGTTACCTTAAAAACTTAGGTTTTGGAAATACGGGTGATTAAAATAGTCGCTTTGGATGTTGTGGACAGTGATCCACCTAAGTTTGACATAAAATATAAATAAATACGGCAGTGTGTCAGTATGACACGTAGGGTGATAGAATAGGACCAGAACTTCTGTATTATACCACCCAAGTTACCGTAAAAACTTAGGTTTTGGAAATATGGCTGATTAAAGTAGTCGCATTGAGATGTGCGGACAGAGATTTGTCGAAGTTTGACACGAAATATAAAAAATACGGAGGTGTGCCAACATGACGTACACATAGGATGATAGAATAGGTCCAGAAACTTTAGTACTATACCACCCAAGTTACTCTTAAAAACTTAGGTTTTGGAAATACGGGTGATTAAAATAGTCGCTTTGGATGTGTGGACAGTGATCCACATAAGTTTGACATAAAATATAAATAAATACGGCAGTGTTACAGCATGACGTACACGTAGGGTGATGAAATAGGACCAGAACTTTAGTACTATACCACCCAAGTTACCTTAAAAACTTAGGTTTTGGAAATATGGGTGATTAAATTAGTCGCTATGCGATGTGCGGACAACGATTTGTCTAAGTATGACATGAAATATAATAATAAATACGGAGGCGTGCCAACATTACGTACACGTAGGGTGATAGAATAGGACCAGAACTTCTGTATTATACCACCCAAGTTACCTTAAAAACTTAGGTTTTGGAAATATGGGTGATTAAATTAGCCGCTATGCGAAGTGCGGACAACGATTTGTCAAAGTATGACATGAAAAATAAAATAAATACGGATGTGTGCCAACATGACGTACACATAGGATGATAGAATAGGTCCTGAAATTTAGTATTATACCACCCAAGTTACCTTAAAAACTTAGGTTTTGGAAATATGGGTGATTAAATTAGTCGCTATGCGATGTGCGGACAACGATTTGTCTAAGTTTGACATGAAATATAAAAATAAATACGGAATTGTGGATACATGACGTACACGTAGGGTGATAGAATAGGACCAGAACTTCTGTATTATACCACCCAAGTTACCGTAAAAACTTAGGTTTTGGAACTATGGCTGATTAAAGTAGTCGCATTGAGATGTGCGGACAGCGATTTGTCAAAGTATGACATGAAAAAAAAATAAATACGGAAATGTGCCAACATGACGTACACATAGGATGATAGAATAGGTCCTGAAATTTAGTATTATACCACCCAAGTTACCTTAAAAACTTAGGTTTTGGAAATATGGGTGATTAAGTTAGTCGCTATGCGATGTGCGGACAACGATTTGTCTAAGTTTGACATGAAATATAAAAATAAATACGGAATTGTGGATACATGACGTACACATAGGGTGATAGAATAGGACCAGAACTTCTGTATTATACCACCCAAGTTACCGTAAAAACTTAGGTTTTGGAAATATGGCTGATTAAAGTAGTCGCATTGAGATGTGCGGACAGCGATTTGTCAAAGTATGCAATGAAAAATAAAATAAATACGGAAGTGTGCCAACATGACGTACACATAGGATGATAGAATAGGTCCTGAAATTTTAGTATTATACCACCCAAGTTACCTTAAAAACTTAGGTTTTGGAAATATGGGTGATGAAATTAGTCGCTATGCGATGTGCGGACAACGATTTGTCTAAGTTTGACATGAAATATAAAAATAAATACGGAATTGTGGATACATGACGTACACATAGGGTGATAGAATAGGACCAGAACTTCTGTATTATACTACCCAAGTTACCGTAAAAACTTAGGTTTTGGAAATATGGGTGATTAAATTAGTCGCTATGCGATGTGCGGACAACGATTTGTCTAAGATTGACATGAAATATAAAAATAAATACGGAATTGTGGATACATGACGTACACATAGGGTGATAGAATAGGACCAGAACTTCTGTATTATACCACCCAAGTTACCGTAAAAACTTAGGTTTTGGAAATATGGGTGATTAAATTAGTCACTATGCGATGTGCGGACAACGATTTGTCTAAGTATGACATGAAATATAATAATAAATACGGAGGTGTGCCAACATTACGTACACGTAGGGTGATAGAAGAGGACCTGAACTTCTGTATTATACCACCCAAGTTACCATAAAAACTTAGGTTTTGGAAATATGGCTGATTAAAGTAGTCGCATTGAGATGTGCGGACAGAGATTTGTCGAAGTTTGACACGAAATATAAAAAAATACGGAGGTGTGCCAACATGACGTACACATAGGATGATAGAATAGGTCCAGAACTTTAGTACTATACCACCCAAGTTACCTTAAAAACTTAGGTTTTGGAAATACGGGTGATTAAAATAGTCGCTTTGGATGTGTGGACAGTGATCCACCTAAGTTTGACATAAAATATAAAATAAATACGGCAGTGTGTCAGCATGACGTACACGTAGGGTGATGAAATAGGACCAGAACGTCTGTATTATACCACCCAAGTTACCGTAAAAACTTAGGTTTTGGAAATATGGCTGATTAAAGTATTCGCATTGAGATGTGTGGACAGAGATTTGTCGAAGTTTGACACGAAATATAAAAAAAATACGGAGGTGTGCCAACATGACGTACACCTAGGATGATAGAATAGGTGCAGAACTTTAGTACTTTACCACCCAGGTTACCTTAAAAACTTAGGTTTTGGAAATACGGGTGATTAAAATAGTCGCTTTGGATGTGTGGACAGTGATCCACCTAAGTTTGACATAAAATATAAAATAAATACGGCAGTGTGTCAGCATGACGTACACGTAGGGTGATGAAATAGGACCAGAACTTTAGTACTATACCACCCAAGTTACCTTAAAAACTTAGGTTTTGGAAATATGGGTGATTAAATTAGTCGCTATGCGATGTGCGGACAACGATTTGTCTAGGTATGACATGAAATATAATAATAAATACGGAGGCGTGCCAACATTACTTACACGTAGGGTGATAAAATAGGACCAGAACTTCTGTATTATACCACCCAAGTTACCGTAAAAACTTAGGTTTTGGAAATATGGCTGATTAAAGTAGTCGCATTGAGATGTGCGGACAGCGATTTGTCAAAGTATGACATGAAAAATAAAATAAATACGGAAGTGTGCCAACATGACGTAAACATAGGATGATAGAATAGGTCCTGAAATTTAGTATTATACCACCCAAGTTACCTTAAAAACTTAGGTTTTGGAAATATGGGTGATTAAATTAGTCGCTATGCGATGTGCGGACAACGATTTGTCAAAGTATGACATGAAAAATAAAATAAATACGGATGTGTGCCAACATGACGTACACATAGGATGATAGAATAGGTCCTGAAATTTAGTATTATACCACCCAAGTTACCTTAAAAACTTAGGTTTTGGAAATATGGGTGATTAAATTAGTCTCTATGCGATGTGCGGACAACGATTTGTCTAAGTTTGACATGAAATATAAAAATAAATACGGAATTGTGGATACATGACGTACACGTAGGGTGATAGAATAGGACCAGAACTTCTGTATTATACCACCCAAGTTACCGTAAAAACTTAGGTTTTGGAAATATGGCTGATTAAAGTAGTCGCATTGAGATGTGCGGACAGCGATTTGTCAAAGTATGACATGAAAAATAAAATAAATACGGAAGTGTGCCAACATGACGTACACATAGGATGATAGAATAGGTCCTGAAATTTTGTATTATACCACCCAAGTTACCTTAAAAACTTAGGCTTTGGGAATATGGGTGATTAAATTAGTCGCTATGCGATGTGCGGACAACGATTTGTCTAAGTTTGACATGAAATATAAAAATAAATACGGAATTGTGGATATATAACGTACACATAGGGTGATAGAATAGGACCAGAACTTCTGTATTATAGCACCCAAGTTACCGTAAAAACTTAGGTTTTGGAAATATGGCTGATTAAAGTAGTCGCATTGAGATGTGCGGACAGCGATTTGTCAAAGTATGACATGAAAAATAAAATAAATACGGAAGTGTGCCAACATGACGTACACATAGGGTGATAAAATAGGACCAGAACTTCTGTATTATACCACCCAAGTTACCGTAAAAACTTAGGTTTTGGAAATATGGGTGATTAAATTAGTCGCTATGCGATGTGCGGACAACGATTTGTCTAAGTTTGACATGAAATATAAAAATAAATACGGAATTGTGGATACATGACGTACACATAGGGTGATAGAATAGGACCAGAACTTCTGTATTATACCACCCAAGTTACCGTAAAAACTTAGGTTTTGGAAATATGGGTGATTAAATTAGTCACTATGCGATGTGCGGACAACGATTTGTCTAGGGATGACATGAAATATAATAATAAATACGGAGGTGTGCCAACATTACGTACACGTAGGGTGATAGAAGAGGACCTGAACTTCAGTATTATACCACCCAAGTTACCGTAAAAACTTAGGTTTTGGAAATATGGCTGATTAAAGTAGTCGCATTGAGATGTGCGGACAGAGATTTGTCGAAGTTTGACACGAAATATAAAAAAATACGGAGGTGTGCCAACATGACGTACACATAGGATGATAGAATAGGTCCAGAACTTTAGTACTATACCACCCAAGTTACCTTAAAAACTTAGGTTTTGGAAATACGGGTGATTAAAATAGTCGCTTTGGATGTGTGGACAGTGATCCACCTAAGTTTGACATAAAATATAAAATAAATACGGCAGTGTGTCAGCATGACGTACACGTAGGGTGATGAAATAGGACCAGAACGTCTGTATTATACAACCCAAGTTACCGTAAAAACTTAGGTTTTGGAAATATGGCTGATTAAAGTATTCGCATTGAGATGTGCGGACAGAGATTTGTCGAAGTTTGACACGAAATATAAAAAAAATACGGAGGTGTGCCAACATGACGTAAACATAGGATGATAGAATAGGTGCAGAACTTTAGTACTTTACCACCCAAGTTACCTTAAAAACTTAGGTTTTGGAAATACGGGTGATTAAAATAGTCGCTTTGGATGTGTGGACAGTGATCCACCTAAGTTTGACATAAAATATAAAATAAATACGGCAGTGTGTCAGCATGACGTACACGTAGGGTGATGAAATAGGACCAGAACTTCTGTATTATACCACCCAAGTTACCGTAAAAACTTAGGTTTTGGAAATATGGCTGATTAAAATAGTCGCATTGAGATGTGCGGACAGAGATTTGTCGAAGTTTGACACGAAATATAAAAAAAATACGGAGGTGTGCCAACATGACGTACACATAGGATGATAGAATAGTCCAGAACTTTAGTACTATACCACCCAAGTTACCTTAAAAACTTAGGTTTTGGAAATACGGGTGATTAAAATAGTCGCTTTGGATGTGTGGACAGTGATCCACATAAGTTTGACATAAAATATAAAATAAATACGGCAGTGTTACAGCATGACGTACACGTAGGGTGATGAAATAGGACCAGAACTTTAGTACTATACCACCCAAGTTACCTTAAAAACTTAGGTTTTGGAAATATGGGTGATTAAATTAGTCGCTATGCGATGTGCGGACAACGATTTGTCTAGGTATGACATGAAATATAATAATAAATACGGAGGCGTGCCAACATTACTTACACGTAGGGTGATAGAATAGGACCAGAACTTCTGTATTATACCACCCAAGTTACCGTAAAAACTTAGGTTTTGGAAATATGGCTAATTAAAGTAGTCGCATTGAGATGTGCGGACAGCGATTTGTCAAAGTATGACATAAAAAATAAAATAAATACGGAAGTGTGCCAACATGACGTAAACATAGGATGATAGAATAGGTCCTGAAATTTAGTATTATACCACCCAAGTTACCTTAAAAACTTAGGTTTTGGAAATATGGGTGATTAAATTAGTCGCTATGCGATGTGCGGACAACGATTTGTCAAAGTATGACATGAAAAATAAAATAAATACGGATGTGTGCCAACATGACGTACACATAGGATGATAGAATAGGTCCTGAAATTTAGTATTATACCACCCAAGTTACCTTAAAAACTTAGGTTTTGGAAATATGGGTGATTAAATTAGTCGCTATGCGATGTGCGGACAACGATTTGTCTAAGTTTGACATGAAATATAAAAATAAATACGGAATTGTGGATACATGACGTACACGTAGGGTGATAGAATAGGACCAGAACTTCTGTATTATACCACCCAAGTTACCGTAAAAACTTAGGTTTTGGAAATATGGCTGATTAAAGTAGTCGCATTGAGATGTGCGGACAGCGATTTGTCAAAGTATGACATGAAAAATAAAATAAATACGGAAGTGTGCCAACATGACGTACACATAGGATGATAGAATAGGTCCTGAAATTTTGTATTATACCACCCAAGTAACCTTAAAAACTTAGGTTTTGGGAATATGGGTGATTAAATTAGTCGCTATGCGATGTGCGGACAACGATTTGTCTAAGTTTGACATGAAATATAAAAATAAATACGGAATTGTGGATACATGACGTACACATAGGGTGATAGAATAGGACCAGAACTTCTGTATTATACCACCCAAGTTACCGTAAAAACTTAGGTTTTGGAAATATGGCTGATTAAAGTAGTCGCATTGAGATGTGCGGACAGCGATTTGTCAAAGTATGACATGAAAAATAAAATAAATACGGAAGTGTGCCAACATGACGTACACATAGGATGATAGAATAGGTCCTGAAATTTAGTATTATACCACCCAAGTTACCTTAAAAACTTAGGTTTTGGAAATATGGGTGATGAAATTAGTCGCTATGCGATGTGCGGACAACGATTTGTCTAAGTTTGACATGAAATATAAAAATAAATACGGAATTGTGGATACATGACGTACACATAGGGTGATAGAATAGGACCAGAACTTCTGTATTATACCACCCAAGTTACCGTAAAAACTTAGGTTTTGGAAATATGGGTGATTAAATTAGTCGCTATGCGATGTGCGGACAACGATTTGTCTAAGTATGACATGAAATATAATAATAAATACGGAGGTGTGCCAACATTACGTACATGTAGGGTGATAGAATAGGACCTGAACTTCTGTATTATACCACCCAAGTTACCGTAAAAACTTAGGTTTTCGAAATATGGCTGATTAAAGTAGTCGCATTGAGATGTGCGGACAGAGATTTGTCGAAGTTTGACACGAAATATAAAAAAAATACGGAGGTGTGCCAACATGACGTACACATAGGATGATAGAATAGGTCCAGAACTTTTATACTATACAACCCAAGTTACCTTAAAAACTTAGGTTTTGGAAATACGGGTGATTAAAATAGTCGCTTTGGATGTGTGGACAGTGATCCACCTAAGTTTGACATAAAATATAAAATAAATACGGCAGTGTGTCAGCATGACGTACACGTAGGGTGATGAAATAGGACCAGAACTTCTGTATTATACCACCCAAGTTACCGTAAAAACTTAGGTTTTGGAAATATGGCTGATTAAAGTATTCGCATTGAGATGTGCGGACAGAGATTTGTCGAAGTTTGACACGAAATATAAAAAAAATACGGAGGTGTGCCAACATGACGTACACATAGGATGATAGAATAGGTCCAGAACTTTAGTACTATACCACCCAAGTTACCTTAAAAACTTAGGTTTTGGAAATACGGGTGATTAAAATAGTCGCTTTGGATGTGTGGACAGTGATCCACCTAAGTTTGACATAAAATATAAAATAAATACGGCAGTGTTACAGCATGACGTACACGTAGGGTGATGAAATAGTTCCAGAACTTTAGTACTATACCACCCAAGTTACCGTAAAAACTTAGGTTTTGGAAATATGGGTGATTAAATTAGTCGCTATGCGATGTGCGGACAACGATTTGTCTAAGTTTGACATGAAATATAAAAATAAATACGGAATTGTGGATACATGACGTACACATAGGGTGATAGAATAGGACCAGAACTTCTGTATTATACCACCCAAGTTACCGTAAAAACTTAGGTTTTGGAAATATGGGTGATTAAATTAGTCGCTATGCGATGTGCGGACAACGATTTGTCTAAGTTTGACATGAAATATAAAAATAAATACGGAATTGTGGATACATGACGTACACATAGGGTGATAGAATAGGACCAGAACTTCTGTATTATACCACCCAAGTTACCGTAAAAACTTAGGTTTTGGAAATATGGGTGGTTAAATTAGTCGCTATGCGATGTGCGGACAACGATTTGTCTAAGTATGACATGAAATATAATAATAAATACGGAGGTGTGCCAACATTACGTACACGTAGGGTGATAGAATAGGACCAGAACTTCTGTATTATACCACCCAAGTTACCGTAAAAACTTAGGTTTTGGAAATATGGCTGATTAAAGTAGTCGCATTGAGATGTGCGGACAGAGATTTGTCGAAGTTTGACACGAAATATAAAAAAAAATACGGAGGTGTGCCAACATGACGTACACATAGGATGATAGAATAGGTCCAGGACTTTAGTCCTATACCACCCAAGTTACCTTAAAAACTTAGGTTTTGGAAATACGGGTGATTAAAATAGTCGCTTTGGATGTGTGGACAGTGATCCACCTAAGTTTGACATGAAATATAAAAATAAATACGGAGGTGTGCCAACATTACGTACACGTAGGGTGATAGAATAGGACGAGAACTTCTGTATTATACCACTCAAGTTACCGTAAAAACTTAGGTTTTGGAAATATGGGTGATTAAATTAGTCGCTATGCGATGTGCGGACAACGATTTGTCTAAGTATGACATGAAATATAATAATAAATACGGAGGTGTGCCAACATTACGTACACGTAGGGTGATAGAATAGGACCAGAACTTTAGTACTATACCACCCAAGTTACCGTAAAAACTTAGGTTTTGGAAATATGGGTGATTAAATTAGTCTCTATGCGATGTGCGGACAACGATTTGTCTAAGTTTGACATGAAAAATAAAATAAATACGGAAGTTTGCCAACATAACGTACACATAGGATGATAGAATAGGTCCTGAAATTTAGTATTATACCACCCAAGTTACCTTAAAAACTTAGGTTTTGGAAATATGGGTGATTAAATTAGTCGCTATGCGATGTGCGGACAACGATTTGTCTAAGTTTGACATGAAATATAAAAATAAATACGGAATTGTGGATACATGACGTACACATAGGGTGATAGAATAGGACCAGAACTTCTGTATTATACCACCCAAGTTACCGTAAAAACTTAGGTTTTGGAAATATGGCTGATTAAAGTAGTCGCATTGAGATGTGCGGACAGCGATTTGTCAAAGTATGACATGAAAAATAAAATAAATACGGAAGTGTGCCAACATGACGTACACATAGGATGATAGAATAGGTCCTGAAATTTAGTATTATACCACCCAAGTTACCTTAAAAACCTAGGTTTTGGAAATATGGGTGATTAAATTAGTCGCTATGCGATGTGCGGACAACGATTTGTCTAAGTTTGACATGAAATATAAAAATAAATACGGAATTGTGGATACATGACGTACACATAGGGTGATAGAATAGGACCAGAACTTCTGTATTATACCACCCAAGTTACCGTAAAAACTTAGGTTTTGGAAATATGGGTGATTAAATTAGTCGCTATGCGATGTGCGGACAACGATTTGTCTAAGTTTGACATAAAATATAAAAATAAATACGGAATTGTGGATACATGACGTACACATAGGGTGATAGAATAGGACCAGAACTTCTGTATTATACCACCCAAGTTACCGTAAAAACTTAGGTTTTGGAAATATGGCTGATTAAAGTATTCGCATTGAGATGTGCGGACAGAGATTTGTCGAAGTTTGACACGAAATATAAAAAAAATACGGAGGTGTGCCAACATGACGTACACATAGGATGATAGAATAGGTCCAGAACTTTAGTACTATACCACCCAAGTTACCTTAAAAACTTAGGTTTTGGAAATACGGGTGATTAAAATAGTCGCTTTGGATGTGTGGACAGTGATCCACCTAAGTTTGACATAAAATATAAAATAAATACGGCAGTGTGTCAGCATGACGTACACGTAGGTTGATGAAATAGGACCAGAACTTCTGTATTATACCACCCAAGTTACCGTAAAAACTTAGGTTTTGGAAATATGGCTGATTAAAGTAGTCGCATTGAGATGTGCGGACAGAGATTTGTCGAAGTTTGACACGAAATATAAAAAAAATACGGAGGTGTGCCAACATGACGTACACATAGGATGATAGAATAGGTCCAGGACTTTAGTACTATACCACCCAAGTTACCTTAAAAACTTAGGTTTTGGAAATACGGGTGATTAAAATAGTCGCTTTGGATGTGTGGACAGTGATCCACCTAAATTTGACATGAAATATAAAAATAAATACGGAGGTGTGCCAACATTACGTACACGTAGGGTGATAGAATAGGACGAGAACTTCTGTATTATACCACTCAAGTTACCGTAAAAACTTAGGTTTTGGAAATATGGGTGATTAAATTAGTCGCTATGCGATGTGCGGACAACGATTTGTCTAAGTATGACATGAAATATAATAATAAATACGGAGGTGTGCCAACATTACGTACACGTAGGGTGATAGAATAGGACCAGAACTTTAGTACTATACCACCCAAGTTACCGTAAAAACTTAGGTTTTGGAAATATGGGTGATTAAATTAGTCTCTATGCGATGTGCGGACAACGATTTGTCTAAGTTTGACATGAAAAATAAAATAAATACGGAAGTGTGCCAACATGACGTACACATAGGATGATAGAATAGGTCCTGAAATTTAGTATTATACCACCCAAGTTACCTTAAAAACTTAGGTTTTGGAAATATGGGTGATTAAATTAGTCGCTATGCGATGTGCGGACAACGATTTGTCTAAGTTTGACATGAAATATAAAAATAAATACGGAATTGTGGATACATGACGTACACATAGGGTGATAGAATAGGACCAGAACTTCTGTATTATACCACCCAAGTTACCGTAAAAACTTAGGTTTTGGAAATATGGGTGATTAAATTAGTCGCTATGCGATGTGCGGACAACGATTTGTCTAAGTATGACATGAAATATAATAATAAATACGGAGGTGTGCCAACATTACGTACACGTAGGGTGATAGAATAGGACCTGAACTTCTGTACTATACCAACCAAGTTACCGTAAAAACTTAGGTTTTGGAAATATGGCTGATTAAAGTATTCGCATTGAGATGTGCGGACAGAGATTTGTCGAAGTTTGACACGCAATATAAAAAAATACGGAGGTGTGCCAACATGACGTACACATGGGATGATAGAATAGGTCCAGAACTTTAGTACCATACCACCCAAGTTACCGTAAAAACTTAGGTTTTCGAAATATGGCTGATTAAAGTAGTCGCATTGAGATGTGCGGACAGAGATTTGTCGAAGTTTGACACGAAATATAAAAAAAATACGGAGGTGTGCCAACATGACGTACACATAGGATGATAGAATAGGTCCAGAACTTTAGTACTATACCACCCAAGTTACCTTAAAAACTTAGGTTTTGGAAATACGGGTGATTAAAATAGTCGCTTTGGATGTGTGGACAGTGATCCACCTAAGTTTGACATAAAATATAAAATAAATACGGCAGTGTGTCAGCATGACGTACACGTAGGGTGATTAAATAGGACCAGAACTTCTGTATTATACCACCCAAGTTACCGTAAAAACTTAGGTTTTGGAAATATGGCTGATTAAAGTAGTCGCTATGCGATGTGCGGACAACGATTTGTCTAAGTATGACATGAAATATAATAATAAATACGGAGGTGTGCCAACATTACGTACACGTAGGGTGATAGAATAGGACCAGAACTTTAGTACTATACCACCCAAGTTACCGTAAAAACTTAGGTTTTGGAAATATGGGTGATTAAATTAGTCTCTATGCGATGTGCGGACAACGATTTGTCTAAGTTTGACATGAAAAATAAAATAAATACGGAAGTGTGCCAACATGACGTACACATAGGATGATAGAATAGGTCCTGAAATTTAGTATTATACCACCCAAGTTACCTTAAAAACTTAGGTTTTGGAAATATGGGTGATTAAATTAGTCGCTATGCGATGTGCGGACAACGATTTGTCTAAGTTTGACATGAAATATAAAAATAAATACGGAATTGTGGATACATGACGTACACATAGGGTGATAGAATAGGACCAGAACTTCTGTATTATACCACCCAAGTTACCGTAAAAACTTAGGTTTTGGAAATATGGGTGATTAAATTAGTCGCTATGCGATGTGCGGACAACGATTTGTCTAAGTATGACATGAAATATAATAATAAATACGGAGATGTGCCAACATTACGTACACGTAGGGTGATAGAATAGGACCTGAACTTCTGTATTATACCACCCAAGTTACCGTAAAAACTTAGGTTTTGGAAATATGGCTGATTAAAGTAGTCGCATTGAGATGTGCGGACAGAGATTTGTCGAAGTTTGACACGAAATATAAAAAAATACGGAGGTGTGCCAACATGACGTACACATAGGATGATAGAATAGGTCCAGAACTTTAGTACTATACCACCCAAGTTACCTTAAAAACTTAGGTTTTGGAAATACGGGTGATTAAAATTGTCGCTTTGGATGTGTGGACAGTGATCCACCTAAGTTTGACATAAAATATAAAATAAATACGGCAGTGTGTCAGCATGACGTACACGTAGGGTGATGAAATAGGACCAGAACTTCTGTATTATACCACCCAAGTTACCGTAAAAACTTAGGTTTTGGAAATATGGCTGATTAAAGTAGTCGCATTGAGATGTGCGGACAGAGATTTGTCGAAGTTTGACACGAAATATAAAAAAAATACGGAGGTGTGCCAACATGACGTACACATAGGATGATAGAATAGGTCCAGAACTTTAGTACTATACCACCCAAGTTACCTTAAAAACTTAGGTTTTGGAAATACGGGTGATTAAAATAGTCGCTTTGGATGTGTGGACAGTGATCCACCTAAGTTTGACATAAAATATAAAATAAATACGGCAGTGTTACAGCATGACGTAAACGTAGGGTGATGAAATAGGACCAGAACTTTAGTACTATACCACCCATGTTACCTTAAAAACTTAGGTTTTGGAAATATGGGTGATTAAATTAGTCGCTATGCGATGTGCGGACAACGATTTGTCTAAGTATGACATGAAATATAATAATAAATACGGAGGCGTGCCAACATTACGTACACGTAGGGTGATAGAATAGGACCAGAACTTCTGTATTATACCACCCAAGTTACCGTAAAAACTTAGGTTTTGGAAATATGGCTGATTAAAGTAGTCGCATTGAGATGTGCGGACAGCGATTTGTCAAAGTATGACATGAAAAATAAAATAAATAAGGAAGTGTGCCAACATGACGTAAACATAGGATGATAGAATAGGTCCTGAAATTTAGTATTATACCACCCAAGTTACCTTAAAAACTTAGGTTTTGGAAATATGGGTGATTAAATTAGTCGCTATGCGATGTGCGGACAACGATTTGTCAAAGTATGACATGAAAAATAAAATAAATACGGAAGTGTGCCAACATGACGTACACATAGGATGATAGAATAGGTCCTGAAATTTAGTATTATACCACCCAAGTTACCTTAAAAACTTAGGTTTTGGAAATATGGGTGATTAAATTAGTCGCTATGCGATGTGCGGACAACGATTTGTCTACGTTTGACATGAAATATAAAAATAAATACGGAATTGTGGATACATGACGTACACGTAGCGTGATAGAATAGGACCAGAACTTCTGTATTATACCACCCAAGTTACCGTAAAAACTTAGGTTTTGGAAATATGGCTGATTAAAGTAGTCGCATTGAGATGTGCGGACAGCGATTTGTCGAAGTTTGACACGAAATATAAAAAAAATACGGAGGTGTGCCAACATGACGTACACATAGGATGATAGAATAGGTCCTGAAATTTAGTATTATACCACCCAAGTTACCTTAAAAACTTAGGTTTTGGAAATATGGGTGATTAAATTAGTCGCTATGCGATGTGCGGACAACGATTTGTCTAAGTTTGACATGAAATATAAAAATAAATACGGAATTGTGGATACATGACGTACACATAGGGTGATAGAATAGGACCAGAACTTCTGTATTATACCACCCAAGTTACCGTAAAAACTTAGGTTTTGGAAATATGGGTGATTAAATTAGTCGCTATGCGATGTGCGGACAACGATTTGTCTAAGTATGACATGAAATATAATAATAAATACGGAGGTGTGCCAACATTACGTACACGTAGGGTGATAGAATAGGACCTGAACTTCTGTATTATACCAGCCAAGTTACCGTAAAAACTTAGGTTTTGGAAATATGGGTGATTAAATTAGTCGCTATGCGATGTGCGGACAACGATTTGTCTAAGTATGACATGAAATATAATAATAAATACGGAGGTGTGCCAACATTACGTACACGTAGGGTGATAGAATAGGACCTGAACTTCTGTATTATACCACCCAAGTTACCGTAAAAACTTAGGTTTTGGAAATATGGCTGATTAAAGTAGTCCCATTGAGATGTGCGGACAGAGATTTGTCGAAGTTTGACACGAAATATAAAAAAATACGGAGGTGTGCCAACATGACGTACACATAGGATGATAGAATAGGTCCAGAACTTTAGTACTATACCACCCAAGTTACCTTAAAAACTTAGGTTTTGGAAATACGGGTGATTAAAATAATCGCTTTGGATGTGTGGACAGTGATCCACCTAAGTTTGACATAAAATATAAAATAAATACGGCAGTGTGTCAGCATGACGTACACATAGGGTAATGAAATAGGACCAGAACTTCTGTATTATACCACCCAAGTTACCGTAAAAACTTAGGTTTTGGAAATATGGCTGATTAAAGTAGTCGCATTGAGATGTGCGGACAGAGATTTGTCGAAGTTTGACACGAAATATAAAAAAAATACGGAGGTGTGCCAACATGACGTACACATAGGATGATAGAATAGGTCCAGAACTTTAGTACTACACCACCCAAGTTACCTTAAAAACTTAGGTTTTGGAAATACGGGTGATTAAAATAGTCGCTTTGGATATGTGGACAGTGATCCACCTAAGTTTGACATAAAATATAAAATAAATACGGCAGTGTTACAGCATGACGTACACGTAGGGTGATAAAATAGGACCAGAACTTTAGTACTATACCACCCAAGTTACCTTAAAAACTTAGGTTTTGGAAATATGGGTGATTAAATTAGTCGCTATGCGATGTGCGGACAACGATTTGTCTAAGTATGACATGAAATATAATAATAAATACGGAGGTGTGCCAACATTACGTACACGTAGGGTGATAGAATAGGACCAGAACTTTAGTACTATACCACCCAAGTTACCGTAAAAACTTAGGTTTTGGAAATATGGGTGATTAAATTAGTCTCTATGCGATGTGCGGACAACGATTTGTCTAAGTTTGACATGAAAAATAAAATAAATACGGAAGTGTGCCAACATGACGTACACATAGGATGATAGAATAGGTCCTGAAATTTAGTATTATACCACCCAAGTTACCTTAAAAACTTAGGTTTTGGAAATATGGGTGATTAAATTAGTCGCTATGCGATGTTCGGACAACGATTTGTCTAAGTTTGACATGAAATATAAAAATAAATACGGAATTGTGGATACATGACGTACACATAGGGTGATAGAATAGGACCAGAACTTCTGTATTATACCACCCAAGTTACCGTAAAAACTTAGGTTTTGGAAATATGGGTGATTAAATTAGTCGCTATGCGATGTGCGGACAACGATTTGTCTAAGTATGACATGAAATATAATAATAAATATGGAGATGTGCCAACATTACGTACACGTAGGGTGATAGAATAGGACCTGAACTTCTGTATTATACCACCCAAGTTACCGTAAAAACTTAGGTTTTGGAAATATGGCTGATTAAAGTATTCGCATTGAGATGTGCGGACAGAGATTTGTCGAAGTTTGACACGAAATATAAAAAAATACGGAGGTGTGCCAACATGACGTACACATAGGATGATAGAATAGGTCCAGAACTTTAGTACTATACCACCCAAGTTACCTTAAAAACTTAGGTTTTGGAAATACGGGTGATTAAAATTGTCGCTTTGGATGTGTGGACAGTGATCCACCTAAGTTTGACATAAAATATAAAATAAATACGGCAGTGTGTCAGCATTACGTACACGTAGGGTGATGAAATAGGACCAGAACTTCTGTATTATACCACCCAAGTTACCGTAAAAACTTAGGTTTTGGAAATATGGCTGATTAAAGTAGTCGCATTGAGATGTGCGGACAGAGATTTGTCGAAGTTTGACACGAAATATAAAAAAAATACGGAGGTGTGCCAACATGACGTACACATAGGATGATAGAATAGGTCCAGAACTTTAGTACTATACCACCCAAGTTACCTTAAAAACTTAGGTTTTGGAAATACGGGTGATTAAAATAGTCGCTTTGGATGTGTGGACAGTGATCCACCTAAGTTTGACATAAAATATAAAATAAATACGGCAGTGTTACAGCATGACGTAAACGTAGGGTGATGAAATAGGACCAGAACTTTAGTACTATACCACCCATGTTACCTTAAAAACTTAGGTTTTGGAAATATGGGTGATTAAATTAGTCGCTATGCGATGTGCGGACAACGATTTGTCTAAGTATGACATGAAATATAATAATAAATACGGAGGCGTGCCAACATTACGTACACGTAGGGTGATAGAATAGGACCAGAACTTCTGTATTATACCACCCAAGTTACCGTAAAAACTTAGGTTTTGGAAATATGGCTGATTAAAGTAGTCGCATTGAGATGTGCGGACAGCGATTTGTCAAAGTATGACATGAAAAATAAAATAAATAAGGAAGTGTGCCAACATGACGTAAACATAGGATGATAGAATAGGTCCTGAAATTTAGTATTATACCACCCAAGTTACCTTAAAAACTTAGGTTTTGGAAATATGGGTGATTAAATTAGTCGCTATGCGATGTGCGGACAACGATTTGTCAAAGTATGACATGAAAAATAAAATAAATACGGAAGTGTGCCAACATGACGTACACATAGGATGATAGAATAGGTCCTGAAATTTAGTATTATACCACCCAAGTTACCTTAAAAACTTAGGTTTTGGAAATATGGGTGATTAAATTAGTCGCTATGCGATGTGCGGACAACGATTTGTCTACGTTTGACATGAAATATAAAAATAAATACGGAATTGTGGATACATGACGTACACGTAGCGTGATAGAATAGGACCAGAACTTCTGTATTATACCACCCAAGTTACCGTAAAAACTTAGGTTTTGGAAATATGGCTGATTAAAGTAGTCGCATTGAGATGTGCGGACAGCGATTTGTCGAAGTTTGACACGAAATATAAAAAAAATACGGAGGTGTGCCAACATGACGTACACATAGGATGATAGAATAGGTCCTGAAATTTAGTATTATACCACCCAAGTTACCTTAAAAACTTAGGTTTTGGAAATATGGGTGATTAAATTAGTCGCTATGCGATGTGCGGACAACGATTTGTCTAAGTTTGACATGAAATATAAAAATAAATACGGAATTGTGGATACATGACGTACACATAGGGTGATAGAATAGGACCAGAACTTCTGTATTATACCACCCAAGTTACCGTAAAAACTTAGGTTTTGGAAATATGGGTGATTAAATTAGTCGCTATGCGATGTGCGGACAACGATTTGTCTAAGTATGACATGAAATATAATAATAAATACGGAGGTGTGCCAACATTACGTACACGTAGGGTGATAGAATAGGACCTGAACTTCTGTATTATACCACCCAAGTTACCGTAAAAACTTAGGTTTTGGAAATATGGGTGATTAAATTAGTCGCTATGCGATGTGCGGACAACGATTTGTCTAAGTATGACATGAAATATAATAATAAATACGGAGGTGTGCCAACATTACGTACACGTAGGGTGATAGAATAGGACCTGAACTTCTGTATTATACCACCCAAGTTACCGTAAAAACTTAGGTTTTGGAAATATGGCTGATTAAAGTAGTCGCATTGAGATGTGCGGACAGAGATTTGTCGAAGTTTGACACGAAATATAAAAAAAATACGGAGGTGTGCCAACATGACGTACACATAGGATGATAGAATAGGTCCAGAACTTTAGTACTACACCACCCAAGTTACCTTAAAAACTTAGGTTTTGGAAATACGGGTGATTAAAATAGTCGCTTTGGATATGTGGACAGTGATCCACCTAAGTTTGACATAAAATATAAAATAAATACGGCAGTGTTACAGCATGACGTACACGTAGGGTGATAAAATAGGACCAGAACTTTAGTACTATACCACCCAAGTTACCTTAAAAACTTAGGTTTTGGAAATATGGGTGATTAAATTACTCGCTATGCGATGTGCGGACAACGATTTGTCTAAGTATGACATGAAATATAATAATAAATACGGAGGTGTGCCAACATTACGTACACGTAGGGTGATAGAATAGGACCAGAACTTTAGTACTATACCACCCAAGTTACCGTAAAAACTTAGGTTTTGGAAATATGGGTGATTAAATTAGTCTCTATGCGATGTGCGGACAACGATTTGTCTAAGTTTGACATGAAAAATAAAATAAATACGGAAGTGTGCCAACATGACGTACACATAGGATGATAGAATAGGTCCTGAAATTTAGTATTATACCACCCAAGTTACCTTAAAAACTTAGGTTTTGGAAATATGGGTGATTAAATTAGTCGCTATGCGATGTTCGGACAACGATTTGTCTAAGTTTGACATGAAATATAAAAATAAATACGGAATTGTGGATACATGACGTACACATAGGGTGATAGAATAGGACCAGAACTTCTGTATTATACCACCCAAGTTACCGTAAAAACTTAGGTTTTGGAAATATGGGTGATTAAATTAGTCGCTATGCGATGTGCGGACAACGATTTGTCTAAGTATGACATGAAATATAATAATACATATGGAGATGTGCCAACATTACGTACACGTAGGGTGATAGAATAGGACCTGAACTTCTGTATTATACCACCCAAGTTACCGTAAAAACTTAGGTTTTGGAAATATGGCTGATTAACGTATTCGCATTGAGATGTGCGGACAGAGATTTGTCGAAGTTTGACACGAAATATAAAAAAATACGGAGGTGTGCCAACATGACGTACACATAGGATGATAGAATAGGTCCAGAACTTTAGTACTATACCACCCAAGTTACCTTAAAAACTTAGGTTTTGGAAATACGGGTGATTAAAATTGTCGCTTTGGATGTGTGGACAGTGATCCACCTAAGTTTGACATAAAATATAAAATAAATACGGCAGTGTGTCAGCATGACGTACACGTAGGGTGATGAAATAGGACCAGAACTTCTGTATTATACCACCCAAGTTACCGTAAAAACTTAGGTTTTGGAAATATGGCTGATTAAAGTAGTCGCATTGAGATGTGCGGACAGAGATTTGTCTAAGTATGACATGAAATATAATAATAAATACGGAGGCGTGCCAACATTACGTACACGTAGGGTGATAGAATAGGACCAGAACTTCTGTATTATACCACCCAAGTTACCGTAAAAACTTAGGTTTTGGAAATATGGCTGATTAAAGTAGTCGCATTGAGATGTGCGGACAGCGATTTGTCAAAGTATGACATGAAAAATAAAATAAATAAGGAAGTGTGCCAACATGACGTAAACATAGGATGATAGAATAGGTCCTGAAATTTAGTATTATACCACCCAAGTTACCTTAAAAACTTAGGTTTTGGAAATATGGGTGATTAAATTAGTCGCTATGCGATGTGCGGACAACGATTTGTCAAAGTATGACATGAAAAATAAAATAAATACGGAAGTGTGCCAACATGACGTACACATAGGATGATAGAATAGGTCCTGAAATTTAGTATTATACCACCCAAGTTACCTTAAAAACTTAGGTTTTGGAAATATGGGTGATTAAATTAGTCGCTATGCGATGTGCGGACAACGATTTGTCTACGTTTGACATGAAATATAAAAATAAATACGGAATTGTGGATACATGACGTACACGTAGCGTGATAGAATAGGACCAGAACTTCTGTATTATACCACCCAAGTTACCGTAAAAACTTAGGTTTTGGAAATATGGCTGATTAAAGTAGTCGCATTGAGATGTGCGGACAGCGATTTGTCGAAGTTTGACACGAAATATAAAAAAAATACGGAGGTGTGCCAACATGACGTACACATAGGATGATAGAATAGGTCCTGAAATTTAGTATTATACCACCCAAGTTACCTTAAAAACTTAGGTTTTGGAAATATGGGTGATTAAATTAGTCGCTATGCGATGTGCGGACAACGATTTGTCTAAGTTTGACATGAAATATAAAAATAAATACGGAATTGTGGATACATGACGTACACATAGCGTGATAGAATAGGACCAGAACTTCTGTATTATACCACCCAAGTTACCGTAAAAACTTAGGTTTTGGAAATATGGGTGATTAAATTAGTCGCTATGCGATGTGCGGACAACGATTTGTCTAAGTTTGACATGAAATATAATAATAAATACGGAGGTGTGCCAACATTACGTACACGTAGGGTGATAGAATAGGACCTGAACTTCTGTATTATACCACCCAAGTTACCGTAAAAACTTAGGTTTTGGAAATATGGGTGATTAAATTAGTCGCTATGCGATGTGCGGACAACGATTTGTCTAAGTATGACATGAAATATAATAATAAATACGGAGGTGTGCCAACATTACGTACACGTAGGGTGATAGAATAGGACCTGAACTTCTGTATTATACCACCCAAGTTACCGTAAAAACTTAGGTTTTGGAAATATGGCTGATTAAAGTAGTCGCATTGAGATGTGCGGACAGAGATTTGTCGAAGTTTGACACGAAATATAAAAAAATACGGAGGTGTGCCAACATGACGTACACATAGGATGATAGAATAGGACCAGAACTTTAGTACTATACCACCCAAGTTACCTTAAAAACTTAGGTTTTGGAAATACGGGTGATTAAAATAATCGCTTTGGATGTGTGGACAGTGATCCACCTAAGTTTGACATAAAATATAAAATAAATACGGCAGTGTGTCAGCATGACGTACACATAGGGTAATGAAATAGGACCAGAACTTCTGTATTATACCACCCAAGTTACCGTAAAAACTTAGGTTTTGGAAATATGGCTGATTAAAGTAGTCGCATTGAGATGTGCGGACAGAGATTTGTCGAAGTTTGACACGAAATATAAAAAAAATACGGAGGTGTGCCAACATGACGTACACATAGGATGATAGAATAGGTCCAGAACTTTAGTACTATACCACCCAAGTTATCTTAAAAACTTAGGTTTTGGAAATACGGGTGATTAAAATAGTCGCTTTGGATATGTGGACAGTGATCCACCTAAGTTTGACATAAAATATAAAATAAATACGGCAGTGTGTCAGCATGACGTACACGTAGGGTGATTAAATAGGACCAGAACTTCTGTATTATACCACCCAAGTTACCGTAAAAACTTAGGTTTTGGAAATATGGCTGATTAAAGTAGTCGCATTGAGATGTGCGGACAGAGATTTGTCGAAGTTTGACACGAAATATAAAAAAAATACGGAGGTGTGCCAACATGACGTACACATAGGATGATAGAATAGGTCCAGAACTTTAGTACTATACCACCCAAGTTACCGTAAAAACTTAGGTTTTGGAGATATGGCTGATTAAAGTAGTCGCATTGAGATGTGCGGACAGCGATTTGTCAAAGTATGACATGAAAAATAAAATAAATACGGAAGTGTGCCAACATGACGTACACATAGGATGATAGAATAGGTCCTGAAATTTAGAATAGGGTGGTTAAATTAGTCGCTATGCGATGTGCGGACAACGATTTGTCTAAGTATGACATGAAATATAATAATAAATACGAAGGTGTGCCAACATTACGTACAGTTAGGGTGATAGAATAGGTCCAGAACTTTAGTACTATACCACCCAAGTTACCGTAAAAACTTAGGTTTTGGAAATATGGGTGATTAAATTAGTCTCTAGGCGATGTGCGGACAACGATTTGTCTAAGTTTGACATGAAATATAAAAATAAATACGGAGGTGTGCAAACATTACGTACACGTAGGGTGATAGAATAGGACGAGAACTTCTGTATTATACCACCCAAGTTACCGTAAAAAACTTAGGTTTTGGAAATATGGCTGATTAAAGTAGTCGCATTGAGATGTGCGGACAGAGATTTGTCGAAGTTTGACACGAAATATAAAAAAAATACGGATGTGTGCCAACATGACGTACACATAGGATGATAGAATAGGTCCAGAACTTTAGTACTATACCACCCAAGTAACCTTAAAAACTTAGGTTTTGAAAATACGGGTGATTAAAATAGTCGCTTTGGATGTGTGGACAGCGATCCACCTAGGTTTGACATAAAATATAAAATAAATACGGCAGTGTGTCAGCATGACGTACACGTAGGATGAAAGAATAGGACCAGAACTTTAGTACTATACAACCCAAGTTACCTTAAAAACTTAGGTTTTGGAAATATGGGTGATTAAATTAGTCGCTATGCGATGTGCGGACAACGATTTGTCTAAGTTTGACATGAAATATAAAAATAAATACGGAATTGTGGATACATGACGTACACATAGGGTGATAGAATAGGACCAGAACTTCTGTATTATACCACCCAAGTTACCGTAAAAACTTAGGTTTTGGAAATATGGCTGATTAAAGTAGTCGCATTGAGATGTGCGGACAGCGATTTGTCGAAGTTTGACACAAAATATAAAAAAATACGGAGGTGTGCCAACATGACGTACACATAGGATGATAGAATAGGTCCAGAACTTTAGTACTATACCACCCAAGTTACCGTAAAAACTTAGGTTTTGGATATATGGCTGATTAAAGTAGTCGCATTGAGATGTGCGGACAGCGATTTGTCGAAGTTTGACACAAAATATAAAAAAAATACGGAGGTGTGCCAACATGACGTACACATAGGATGATAGAATAGGTCCAGAACTTTAGTACTATACCACCCAAGTTACCGTAAAAACTTAGGTTTTGGAAATATGGGTGATTAAATTAGTCGCTATGCGATGTGCGGACAACGATTTGTCTAAGCTTGACATGAAATATAAAAATAAATACGGAATTGTGGATACATGACGTACACATAGGGTGATAGAATAGGACCAGAACTTCAGTATTATACCACCCAAGTTACCGTAAAAACTTAGGTTTTGGAAATATGGGTGATTAAATTAGTCGCTATGCGATGTGCGGACAACGATTTGTCTAAGTATGACATGAAATATAATAATAAATACGGAGGTGTGCCAACATTACGTACACGTAAGGTGATAGAATAGGACCAGAACTTCTGTATTATACCACCCAAGTTACCGTAAAAACTTAGGTTTTGGAAATATGGCTGATTAAAGTAGTCGCATTGAGATGTGCGGACAGAGATTTGTCGAAGTTTGACACGAAATATAAAAAAAATACGGAGGTGTGCCAACATGACGTACACATAGGATGATAGAATAGGTCCAGAACTTTAGTACTATACCACCCAAGTTACCTTAAAAACTTAGGTTTTGGAAATACGGGTGATTAAAATAGTCGCTTTGGATGTGTGGACAGCGATTTGTCTAAGTTTGACATGAAATATAAAAATAAATACGGAATTGTGGATACATGACGTACACATAGGGTGATAGAATAGGACCAGAACTTCTGTATTATACCACCCAAGTTACCGTAAAAACTTAGGTTTTGGAAATATGGGTGATTAAATTAGTCGCTATGCGATGTGCGGACAACGATTTTCTAAGTTTGACATGAAATATAAAAATAAATAAGGAATTGTGGATACATTACGTACACGTAGGGTGATAGAATAGGACCAGAACTTCTGTATTATACCACCCAAGTTACCGTAAAAACTTAGGTTTTGGAAATATGGCTGATTAAAGTAGTCGCATTGAGATGTGCGGACAGCGATTTGTCAAAGTATGACATGAAAAATAAAATAAATACGGAAGTGTTCCAACATGACGTACACATAGGATGAAAGAATAGGACCAGAACTTTAGTACTATACCACCCAAGTTACCTTAAAAACTTAGGTTTGGGAAATATGGGTGATTAAATTAGTCGCTATGCGATGTGCGGACAACGATTTGTCTAAGTATGACATGAAATATAATAATAAATACGGAGGTGTGCCAACATTACGTACACGTAGGGTGATAGAATAGGACCAGAACCTCTGTATTATACCACCCAAGTTACCGTAAAAACTTAGGTTTTGGAAATATGGCTGATTAAATTAGTCGCTATGCGATGTGCGGACAACGATTTGCCGAAGTTTGACACGAAATATAAAAAAATACGGAGGTGTGCCAACATGACGTACACATAGGGTGATAGAATAGGTCCAGAACTTTAGTACTATACCAACCAAGTTACCGTATAAACTTAGGTTTTGGAAATATGGCTGATTAAATTAGTCGCATTGAGATGTGCGGACAACGATTTGTCTAAGTATGACATGAAAAATAAAATAAATACAGAAATGTACCAACATGACATACACATAGGATGATAGAATAGGACCAGAACTTCTGTATTATACCACCCAAGTTACCGTAAAAACTTAGGTTTTGGAAATATGGCTGATTAAAGTAGTCGCATTGAGATGTGCGGACAGCGATTTGTCGAAGTTTGACACGAAATATAAAAAAAATACGGAGGTGTGCCAACATGACGTACACATAGGATGATAGAATAGGTCCAGAACTTTAGTACTATACCACCCAAGTTACCTTAAAAACTTAGGTTTTGGAAATACGGGTGATTAAAATAGTCGCTTTGGATGTGTGGACAGTGATCCACCTAAGTTTGACATAAAATATAAAATAAATACGGCAGTGTGTCAGCATGACGTACACGTAGGGTGATGAAATAGGACCAGAACTTTAGTACTATACCACCCATGTCCCTTAAAAACTTAGGTTTTGGAAATATGGGTGATTAAATTAGTCGCTATGCGATGTGCGGACAACGATTTGTCAAAGTATGACATGAAAAATAAAATAAATACGGAAGTGTGCCAACATGACGTACACATAGGATGATAGAATAGGTCCTGAAATTTAGTATTATTCCACCCAAGTTACCTTAAAAACTTAGGTTTTGGAAATATGGGTGATTAAATTAGTCGCTATGCGATGTGCGGACAACGATTTGTCTACGTTTGACATGAAATATAAAAAAAAATACGGAATTGTGGATACATGACGTACACGTAGCGTGATAGAATAGGACCAGAACTTCTGTATTATACCACCCAAGTTACCGTAAAAACTTAGGTTTTGGAAATATGGCTGATTAAAGTAGTCGCATTGAGATGTGCGGACAGCGATTTGTCAAAGTATGACATGAAAAATAAAATAAATACGGAAGTGTGCCAACATGACGTACACATAGGATGATAGAATAGGTCCTGAAATTTAGTATTATACCACCCAAGTTACCTTAAAAACTTAGGTTTTGGGAATATGGGTGATTAAATTAGTCGCTATGCGATGTGCGGACAACGATTTGTCTAAGTTTGACATGAAATATAAAAATAAATACGGAATTGTGGATACATGACGTACACATAGGGTGATAGAATAGGACCAGAACTTCTGTATTATACCACCCAAGCTACCGTAAAAACTTAGGTTTTGGAAATATGGCTGATTAAAGTAGTCGCATTGAGATGTGCGGACAGCGATTTGTCAAAGTATGACATGAAAAAAAATAAATACGGAAGTGTGCCAACATGACGTACACATAGGATGATAGAATAGGTCCTGAAATTTAGTATTATACCACCCAAGTTACCTTAAAAACTTAGGTTTTGGAAATATGGGTGATTAAATTAGTCGCTATGCGATGTGCGGACAACGATTTGTCTAAGTTTGACATGAAATATAAAAATAAATACGGAATTGTGGATACATGACGTACACATAGGGTGATAGAATAGGACCAGAACTTCTGTATTATACCACCCAAGTTACCGTAAAAACTTAGGTTTTGGAAATATGGGTGATTAAATTAGTCGCTATGCGATGTGCGGACAACGATTTGTCTAAGTATGACATAAAATATATTAATAAATACGGAGGTGTGCCAACATTACGTACACGTAGGGTGATAGAATAGGACCTGAACTTCTGTATTATACCACCCAAGTTACCGTAAAAACTTAGGTTTTGGAAATATGGGTGATTAAATTAGTCGCTATGCGATGTGCGGACAACGATTTGTCTAAGTTTGACATGAAATATAATAATAAATACGGAGGTGTGCCAACATTACGTACACGTAGGGTGATAGAATAGGACCTGAACTTCTGTATTATACCACCCAAGTTACCGTAAAAACTTAGGTTTTGGAAATATGGCTGATTAAAGTAGTCGCATTGAGATGTGCGGACAGAGATTTGTCGAAGTTTGACACGAAATATAAAAAAATACGGAGGTGTGCCAACATGACGTACACATAGGATGATAGAATAGGTCCAGAACTTTAGTACTATACCACCCAAGTTACCTTAAAAACTTAGGTTTTGGAAATACGGGTGATTAAAATAGTCGCTTTGGATGTGTGGACAGTGATCCACCTAAGTTTGACATAAAATATAAAATAAATACGGCAGTGTGTCAGCATGACGTACACGTAGGGTAATGAAATAGGACCAGAACTTCTGTATTATACCACCCAAGTTACCGTAAAAACTTAGGTTTTGGAAATATGGCTGATTAAAGTAGTCGCATTGAGATGTGCGGACAGAGATTTGTCGAAGTTTGACACGAAATATAAAAAAAATACGGAGGTGTGCCAACATGACGTACACATAGGATGATAGAATAGGTCCAGAACTTTAGTACTACACCACCCAAGTTACCTTAAAAACTTAGGTTTTGGAAATACGGGTGATTAAAATAGTCGCTTTGGATGTGTGGACAGTGATCCACCTAAGTTTGACATAAAATATAAAATAAATACGGCAGTGTTACAGCATGACGTACACGTAGGGTGATAAAATAGGACCAGAACTTTAGTACTATACCACCCAAGTTACCTTAAAAACTTAGGTTTTGGAAATATGGGTGATTAAATTAGTCGCTATGCGATGTGCGGACAACGATTTGTCTAAGTATGACATGAAATATAATAATAAATACGGAGGTGTGCCAACATTACGTACACGTAGGGTGATAGAATAGGACCAGAACTTTAGTACTATACCACCCAAGTTACCGTAAAAACTTAGGTTTTGGAAATATGGGTGATTAAATTAGTCTCTATGCGATGTGCGGACAACGATTTGTCTAAGTTTGACATGAAAAATAAAATAAATACGGAAGTGTGCCAACATGACGTACACATAGGATGATAGAATAGGTCCTGAAATTTAGTATTATACCACCCAAGTTACCTTAAAAACTTAGGTTTTGGAAATATGGGTGATTAAATTAGTCGCTATGCGATGTTCGGACAACGATTTGTCTAAGTTTGACATGAAATATAAAAATAAATACGGAATTGTGGATACATGACGTACACATAGGGTGATAGAATAGGACCAGAACTTCTGTATTATACCACCCAAGTTACCGTAAAAACTTAGGTTTTGGAAATATGGGTGATTAAATTAGTCGCTATGCGATGTGCGGACAACGATTTGTCTAAGTATGACATGAAATATAATAATAAATATGGAGATGTGCCAACATTACGTACACGTAGGGTGATAGAATAGGACCTGAACTTCTGTATTATACCACCCAAGTTACCGTAAAAACTTAGGTTTTGGAAATATGGCTGATTAAAGTATTCGCATTGAGATGTGCGGACAGAGATTTGTCGAAGTTTGACACGAAATATAAAAAAATACGGAGGTGTGCCAACATGACGTACACATAGGATGATAGAATAGGTCCAGAACTTTAGTACTATACCACCCAAGTTACCTTAAAAACTTAGGTTTTGGAAATACGGGTGATTAAAATTGTCGCTTTGGATGTGTGGACAGTGATCCACCTAAGTTTGACATAAAATATAAAATAAATACGGCAGTGTGTCAGCATGACGTACACGTAGGGTGATGAAATAGGACCAGAACTTCTGTATTATACCACCCAAGTTACCGTAAAAACTTAGGTTTTGGAAATATGGCTGATTAAAGTAGTCGCATTGAGATGTGCGGACAGAGATTTGTCGAAGTTTGACACGAAATATAAAAAAAATACGGAGGTGTGCCAACATGACGTACACATAGGATGATAGAATAGGTCCAGAACTTTAGTACTATACCACCCAAGTTACCTTAAAAACTTAGGTTTTGGAAATACGGGTGATTAAAATAGTCGCTTTGGATGTGTGGACAGTGATCCACCTAAGTTTGACATAAAATATAAAATAAATACGGCAGTGTTACAGCATGACGTAAACGTAGGGTGATGAAATAGGACCAGAACTTTAGTACTATACCACCCATGTTACCTTAAAAACTTAGGTTTTGGAAATATGGGTGATTAAATTAGTCGCTATGCGATGTGCGGACAACGATTTGTCTAAGTATGACATGAAATATAATAATAAATACGGAGGCGTGCCAACATTACGTACACGTAGGGTGATAGAATAGGACCAGAACTTCTGTATTATACCACCCAAGTTACCGTAAAAACTTAGGTTTTGGAAATATGGCTGATTAAAGTAGTCGCATTGAGATGTGCGGACAGCGATTTGTCAAAGTATGACATGAAAAATAAAATAAATAAGGAAGTGTGCCAACATGACGTAAACATAGGATGATAGAATAGGTCCTGAAATTTAGTATTATACCACCCAAGTTACCTTAAAAACTTAGGTTTTGGAAATATGGGTGATTAAATTAGTCGCTATGCGATGTGCGGACAACGATTTGTCAAAGTATGACATGAAAAATAAAATAAATACGGAAGTGTGCCAACATGACGTACACATAGGATGATAGAATAGGTCCTGAAATTTAGTATTATACCACCCAAGTTACCTTAAAAACTTAGGTTTTGGAAATATGGGTGATTAAATTAGTCGCTATGCGATGTGCGGACAACGATTTGTCTACGTTTGACATGAAATATAAAAATAAATACGGAATTGTGGATACATGACGTACACGTAGCGTGATAGAATAGGACCAGAACTTCTGTATTATACCACCCAAGTTACCGTAAAAACTTAGGTTTTGGAAATATGGCTGATTAAAGTAGTCGCATTGAGATGTGCGGACAGCGATTTGTCGAAGTTTGACACGAAATATAAAAAAAATACGGAGGTGTGCCAACATGACGTACACATAGGATGATAGAATAGGTCCTGAAATTTAGTATTATACCACCCAAGTTACCTTAAAAACTTAGGTTTTGGAAATATGGGTGATTAAATTAGTCGCTATGCGATGTGCGGACAACGATTTGTCTAAGTTTGACATGAAATATAAAAATAAATACGGAATTGTGGATACATGACGTACACATAGGGTGATAGAATAGGACCAGAACTTCTGTATTATACCACCCAAGTTACCGTAAAAACTTAGGTTTTGGAAATATGGGTGATTAAATTAGTCGCTATGCGATGTGCGGACAACGATTTGTCTAAGTATGACATGAAATATAATAATAAATACGGAGGTGTGCCAACATTACGTACACGTAGGGTGATAGAATAGGACCTGAACTTCTGTATTATACCACCCAAGTTACCGTAAAAACTTAGGTTTTGGAAATATGGGTGATTAAATTAGTCGCTATGCGATGTGCGGACAACGATTTGTCTAAGTATGACATGAAATATAATAATAAATACGGAGGTGTGCCAACATTACGTACACGTAGGGTGATAGAATAGGACCTGAACTTCTGTATTATACCACCCAAGTTACCGTAAAAACTTAGGTTTTGGAAATATGGCTGATTAAAATAGTCGCATTGAGATGTGCGGACAGAGATTTGTCGAAGTTTGACACGAAATATAAAAAAATACGGAGGTGTGCCAACATGACGTACACATAGGATGATAGAATAGGACCAGAACTTTAGTACTATACCACCCAAGTTACCTTAAAAACTTAGGTTTTGGAAATACGGGTGATTAAAATAATCGCTTTGGATGTGTGGACAGTGATCCACCTAAGTTTGACATAAAATATAAAATAAATACGGCAGTGTGTCAGCATGACGTACACATAGGGTAATGAAATAGGACCAGAACTTCTGTATTATACCACCCAAGTTACCGTAAAAACTTAGGTTTTGGAAATATGGCTGATTAAAGTAGTCGCATTGAGATGTGCGGACAGAGATTTGTCGAAGTTTGACACGAAATATAAAAAAAATACGGAGGTGTGCCAACATGACGTACACATAGGATGATAGAATAGGTCCAGAACTTTAGTACTACACCACCCAAGTTACCTTAAAAACTTAGGTTTTGGAAATACGGGTGATTAAAATAGTCGCTTTGGATATGTGGACAGTGATCCACCTAAGTTTGACATAAAATATAAAATAAATACGGCAGTGTTACAGCATGACGTACACGTAGGGTGATAAAATAGGACCAGAACTTTAGTACTATACCACCCAAGTTACCTTAAAAACTTAGGTTTTGGAAATATGGGTGATTAAATTACTCGCTATGCGATGTGCGGACAACGATTTGTCTAAGTATGACATGAAATATAATAATAAATACGGAGGTGTGCCAACATTACGTACACGTAGGGTGATAGAATAGGACCAGAACTTTAGTACTATACCACCCAAGTTACCGTAAAAACTTAGGTTTTGGAAATATGGGTGATTAAATTAGTCTCTATGCGATGTGCGGACAACGATTTGTCTAAGTTTGACATGAAAAATAAAATAAATACGGAAGTGTGCCAACATGACGTACACATAGGATGATAGAATAGGTCCTGAAATTTAGTATTATACCACCCAAGTTACCTTAAAAACTTAGGTTTTGGAAATATGGGTGATTAAATTAGTCGCTATGCGATGTTCGGACAACGATTTGTCTAAGTTTGACATGAAATATAAAAATAAATACGGAATTGTGGATACATGACGTACACATAGGGTGATAGAATAGGACCAGAACTTCTGTATTATACCACCCAAGTTACCGTAAAAACTTAGGTTTTGGAAATATGGGTGATTAAATTAGTCGCTATGCGATGTGCGGACAACGATTTGTCTAAGTATGACATGAAATATAATAATACATATGGAGATGTGCCAACATTACGTACACGTAGGGTGATAGAATAGGACCTGAACTTCTGTATTATACCACCCAAGTTACCGTAAAAACTTAGGTTTTGGAAATATGGCTGATTAAAGTATTCGCATTGAGATGTGCGGACAGAGATTTGTCGAAGTTTGACACGAAATATAAAAAAATACGGAGGTGTGCCAACATGACGTACACATAGGATGATAGAATAGGTCCAGAACTTTAGTACTATACCACCCAAGTTACCTTAAAAACTTAGGTTTTGGAAATACGGGTGATTAAAATTGTCGCTTTGGATGTGTGGACAGTGATCCACCTAAGTTTGACATAAAATATAAAATAAATACGGCAGTGTGTCAGCATGACGTACACGTAGGGTGATGAAATAGGACCAGAACTTCTGTATTATACCACCCAAGTTACCGTAAAAACTTAGGTTTTGGAAATATGGCTGATTAAAGTAGTCGCATTGAGATGTGCGGACAGAGATTTGTCTAAGTATGACATGAAATATAATAATAAATACGGAGGCGTGCCAACATTACGTACACGTAGGGTGATAGAATAGGACCAGAACTTCTGTATTATACCACCCAAGTTACCGTAAAAACTTAGGTTTTGGAAATATGGCTGATTAAAGTAGTCGCATTGAGATGTGCGGACAGCGATTTGTCAAAGTATGACATGAAAAATAAAATAAATAAGGAAGTGTGCCAACATGACGTAAACATAGGATGATAGAATAGGTCCTGAAATTTAGTATTATACCACCCAAGTTACCTTAAAAACTTAGGTTTTGGAAATATGGGTGATTAAATTAGTCGCTATGCGATGTGCGGACAACGATTTGTCAAAGTATGACATGAAAAATAAAATAAATACGGAAGTGTGCCAACATGACGTACACATAGGATGATAGAATAGGTCCTGAAATTTAGTATTATACCACCCAAGTTACCTTAAAAACTTAGGTTTTGGAAATATGGGTGATTAAATTAGTCGCTATGCGATGTGCGGACAACGATTTGTCTACGTTTGACATGAAATATAAAAATAAATACGGAATTGTGGATACATGACGTACACGTAGCGTGATAGAATAGGACCAGAACTTCTGTATTATACCACCCAAGTTACCGTAAAAACTTAGGTTTTGGAAATATGGCTGATTAAAGTAGTCGCATTGAGATGTGCGGACAGCGATTTGTCGAAGTTTGACACGAAATATAAAAAAAATACGGAGGTGTGCCAACATGACGTACACATAGGATGATAGAATAGGTCCTGAAATTTAGTATTATACCACCCAAGTTACCTTAAAAACTTAGGTTTTGGAAATATGGGTGATTAAATTAGTCGCTATGCGATGTGCGGACAACGATTTGTCTAAGTTTGACATGAAATATAAAAATAAATACGGAATTGTGGATACATGACGTACACATAGCGTGATAGAATAGGACCAGAACTTCTGTATTATACCACCCAAGTTACCGTAAAAACTTAGGTTTTGGAAATATGGGTGATTAAATTAGTCGCTATGCGATGTGCGGACAACGATTTGTCTAAGTTTGACATGAAATATAATAATAAATACGGAGGTGTGCCAACATTACGTACACGTAGGGTGATAGAATAGGACCTGAACTTCTGTATTATACCACCCAAGTTACCGTAAAAACTTAGGTTTTGGAAATATGGGTGATTAAATTAGTCGCTATGCGATGTGCGGACAACGATTTGTCTAAGTATGACATGAAATATAATAATAAATACGGAGGTGTGCCAACATTACGTACACGTAGGGTGATAGAATAGGACCTGAACTTCTGTATTATACCACCCAAGTTACCGTAAAAACTTAGGTTTTGGAAATATGGCTGATTAAAGTAGTCGCATTGAGATGTGCGGACAGAGATTTGTCGAAGTTTGACACGAAATATAAAAAAATACGGAGGTGTGCCAACATGACGTACACATAGGATGATAGAATAGGACCAGAACTTTAGTACTATACCACCCAAGTTACCTTAAAAACTTAGGTTTTGGAAATACGGGTGATTAAAATAATCGCTTTGGATGTGTGGACAGTGATCCACCTAAGTTTGACATAAAATATAAAATAAATACGGCAGTGTGTCAGCATGACGTACACATAGGGTAATGAAATAGGACCAGAACTTCTGTATTATACCACCCAAGTTACCGTAAAAACTTAGGTTTTGGAAATATGGCTGATTAAAGTAGTCGCATTGAGATGTGCGGACAGAGATTTGTCGAAGTTTGACACGAAATATAAAAAAAATACGGAGGTGTGCCAACATGACGTACACATAGGATGATAGAATAGGTCCAGAACTTTAGTACTATACCACCCAAGTTATCTTAAAAACTTAGGTTTTGGAAATACGGGTGATTAAAATAGTCGCTTTGGATATGTGGACAGTGATCCACCTAAGTTTGACATAAAATATAAAATAAATACGGCAGTGTGTCAGCATGACGTACACGTAGGGTGATTAAATAGGACCAGAACTTCTGTATTATACCACCCAAGTTACCGTAAAAACTTAGGTTTTGGAAATATGGCTGATTAAAGTAGTCGCATTGAGATGTGCGGACAGAGATTTGTCGAAGTTTGACACGAAATATAAAAAAAATACGGAGGTGTGCCAACATGACGTACACATAGGATGATAGAATAGGTCCAGAACTTTAGTACTATACCACCCAAGTTACCGTAAAAACTTAGGTTTTGGAGATATGGCTGATTAAAGTAGTCGCATTGAGATGTGCGGACAGCGATTTGTCAAAGTATGACATGAAAAATAAAATAAATACGGAAGTGTGCCAACATGACGTACACATAGGATGATAGAATAGGTCCTGAAATTTAGAATAGGGTGGTTAAATTAGTCGCTATGCGATGTGCGGACAACGATTTGTCTAAGTATGACATGAAATATAATAATAAATACGAAGGTGTGCCAACATTACGTACAGTTAGGGTGATAGAATAGGTCCAGAACTTTAGTACTATACCACCCAAGTTACCGTAAAAACTTAGGTTTTGGAAATATGGGTGATTAAATTAGTCTCTAGGCGATGTGCGGACAACGATTTGTCTAAGTTTGACATGAAATATAAAAATAAATACGGAGGTGTGCAAACATTACGTACACGTAGGGTGATAGAATAGGACGAGAACTTCTGTATTATACCACCCAAGTTACCGTAAAAAACTTAGGTTTTGGAAATATGGCTGATTAAAGTAGTCGCATTGAGATGTGCGGACAGAGATTTGTCGAAGTTTGACACGAAATATAAAAAAAATACGGATGTGTGCCAACATGACGTACACATAGGATGATAGAATAGGTCCAGAACTTTAGTACTATACCACCCAAGTAACCTTAAAAACTTAGGTTTTGAAAATACGGGTGATTAAAATAGTCGCTTTGGATGTGTGGACAGCGATCCACCTAGGTTTGACATAAAATATAAAATAAATACGGCAGTGTGTCAGCATGACGTACACGTAGGATGAAAGAATAGGACCAGAACTTTAGTACTATACAACCCAAGTTACCTTAAAAACTTAGGTTTTGGAAATATGGGTGATTAAATTAGTCGCTATGCGATGTGCGGACAACGATTTGTCTAAGTTTAACATGAAATATAAAAATAAATACGGAATTGTGGATACATGACGTACACATAGGGTGATAGAATAGGACCAGAACTTCTGTATTATACCACCCAAGTTACCGTAAAAACTTAGGTTTTGGAAATATGGCTGATTAAAGTAGTCGCATTGAGATGTGCGGACAGCGATTTGTCGAAGTTTGACACAAAATATAAAAAAATACGGAGGTGTGCCAACATGACGTACACATAGGATGATAGAATAGGTCCAGAACTTTAGTACTATACCACCCAAGTTACCGTAAAAACTTAGGTTTTGGATATATGGCTGATTAAAGTAGTCGCATTGAGATGTGCGGACAGCGATTTGTCGAAGTTTGACACAAAATATAAAAAAAATACGGAGGTGTGCCAACATGACGTACACATAGGATGATAGAATAGGTCCAGAACTTTAGTACTATACCACCCAAGTTACCGTAAAAACTTAGGTTTTGGAAATATGGGTGATTAAATTAGTCGCTATGCGATGTGCGGACAACGATTTGTCTAAGCTTGACATGAAATATAAAAATAAATACGGAATTGTGGATACATGACGTACACATAGGGTGATAGAATAGGACCAGAACTTCAGTATTATACCACCCAAGTTACCGTAAAAACTTAGGTTTTGGAAATATGGGTGATTAAATTAGTCGCTATGCGATGTGCGGACAACGATTTGTCTAAGTATGACATGAAATATAATAATAAATACGGAGGTGTGCCAACATTACGTACACGTAAGGTGATAGAATAGGACCAGAACTTCTGTATTATACCACCCAAGTTACCGTAAAAACTTAGGTTTTGGAAATATGGCTGATTAAAGTAGTCGCATTGAGATGTGCGGACAGAGATTTGTCGAAGTTTGACACGAAATATAAAAAAAATACGGAGGTGTGCCAACATGACGTACACATAGGATGATAGAATAGGTCCAGAACTTTAGTACTATACCACCCAAGTTACCTTAAAAACTTAGGTTTTGGAAATACGGGTGATTAAAATAGTCGCTTTGGATGTGTGGACAGCGATTTGTCTAAGTTTGACATGAAATATAAAAATAAATACGGAATTGTGGATACATGACGTACACATAGGGTGATAGAATAGGACCAGAACTTCTGTATTATACTACCCAAGTTACCGTAAAAACTTAGGTTTTGGAAATATGGGTGATTAAATTAGTCGCTATGCGATGTGCGGACAACGATTTTCTAAGTTTGACATGAAATATAAAAATAAATAAGGAATTGTGGATACATTACGTACACGTAGGGTGATAGAATAGGACCAGAACTTCTGTATTATACCACCCAAGTTACCGTAAAAACTTAGGTTTTGGAAATATGGCTGATTAAAGTAGTCGCATTGAGATGTGCGGACAGCGATTTGTCAAAGTATGACATGAAAAATAAAATAAATACGGAAGTGTTCCAACATGACGTACACATAGGATGAAAGAATAGGACCAGAACTTTAGTACTATACCACCCAAGTTACCTTAAAAACTTAGGTTTGGGAAATATGGGTGATTAAATTAGTCGCTATGCGATGTGCGGACAACGATTTGTCTAAGTATGACATGAAATATAATAATAAATACGGAGGTGTGCCAACATTACGTACACGTAGGGTGATAGAATAGGACCAGAACCTCTGTATTATACCACCCAAGTTACCGTAAAAACTTAGGTTTTGGAAATATGGCTGATTAAATTAGTCGCTATGCGATGTGCGGACAACGATTTGCCGAAGTTTGACACGAAATATAAAAAAATACGGAGGTGTGCCAACATGACGTACACATAGGGTGATAGAATAGGTCCAGAACTTTAGTACTATACCAACCAAGTTACCGTATAAACTTAGGTTTTGGAAATATGGCTGATTAAATTAGTCGCATTGAGATGTGCGGACAACGATTTGTCTAAGTATGACATGAAAAATAAAATAAATACAGAAATGTACCAACATGACATACACATAGGATGATAGAATAGGACCAGAACTTCTGTATTATACCACCCAAGTTACCGTAAAAACTTAGGTTTTGGAAATATGGCTGATTAAAGTAGTCGCATTGAGATGTGCGGACAGCGATTTGTCGAAGTTTGACACGAAATATAAAAAAAATACGGAGGTGTGCCAACATGACGTACACATAGGATGATAGAATAGGTCCAGAACTTTAGTACTATACCACCCAAGTTACCTTAAAAACTTAGGTTTTGGAAATACGGGTGATTAAAATAGTCGCTTTGGATGTGTGGACAGTGATCCACCTAAGTTTGACATAAAATATAAAATAAATACGGCAGTGTGTCAGCATGACGTACACGTAGGGTGATGAAATAGGACCAGAACTTTAGTACTATACCACCCATGTCCCTTAAAAACTTAGGTTTTGGAAATACGGGTGATTAAAATAGTCGCTTTGGATGTGTGGACAGCGATTTGTCTAAGTTTGACATGAAATATAAAAATAAATACGGAATTGTGGATACATGACGTACACATAGGGTGATAGAATAGGACCAGAACTTCTGTATTATACTACCCAAGTTACCGTAAAAACTTAGGTTTTGGAAATATGGGTGATTAAATTAGTCGCTATGCGATGTGCGGACAACGATTTGTCAAAGTATGACATGAAAAATAAAATAAATACGGAAGTGTGCCAACATGACGTACACATAGGATGATAGAATAGGTCCTGAAATTTAGTATTATTCCACCCAAGTTACCTTAAAAACTTAGGTTTTGGAAATATGGGTGATTAAATTAGTCGCTATGCGATGTGCGGACAACGATTTGTCTACGTTTGACATGAAATATAAAAAAAAATACGGAATTGTGGATACATGACGTACACGTAGCGTGATAGAATAGGACCAGAACTTCTGTATTATACCACCCAAGTTACCGTAAAAACTTAGGTTTTGGAAATATGGCTGATTAAAGTAGTCGCATTGAGATGTGCGGACAGCGATTTGTCAAAGTATGACATGAAAAATAAAATAAATACGGAAGTGTGCCAACATGACGTACACATAGGATGATAGAATAGGTCCTGAAATTTAGTATTATACCACCCAAGTTACCTTAAAAACTTAGGTTTTGGGAATATGGGTGATTAAATTAGTCGCTATGCGATGTGCGGACAACGATTTGTCTAAGTTTGACATGAAATATAAAAATAAATACGGAATTGTGGATACATGACGTACACATAGGGTGATAGAATAGGACCAGAACTTCTGTATTATACCACCCAAGCTACCGTAAAAACTTAGGTTTTGGAAATATGGCTGATTAAAGTAGTCGCATTGAGATGTGCGGACAGCGATTTGTCAAAGTATGACATGAAAAAAAATAAATACGGAAGTGTGCCAACATGACGTACACATAGGATGATAGAATAGGTCCTGAAATTTAGTATTATACCACCCAAGTTACCTTAAAAACTTAGGTTTTGGAAATATGGGTGATTAAATTAGTCGCTATGCGATGTGCGGACAACGATTTGTCTAAGTTTGACATGAAATATAAAAATAAATACGGAATTGTGGATACATGACGTACACATAGGGTGATAGAATAGGACCAGAACTTCTGTATTATACCACCCAAGTTACCGTAAAAACTTAGGTTTTGGAAATATGGGTGATTAAATTAGTCGCTATGCGATGTGCGGACAACGATTTGTCTAAGTATGACATAAAATATATTAATAAATACGGAGGTGTGCCAACATTACGTACACGTAGGGTGATAGAATAGGACCTGAACTTCTGTATTATACCACCCAAGTTACCGTAAAAACTTAGGTTTTGGAAATATGGGTGATTAAATTAGTCGCTATGCGATGTGCGGACAACGATTTGTCTAAGTTTGACATGAAATATAATAATAAATACGGAGGTGTGCCAACATTACGTACACGTAGGGTGATAGAATAGGACCTGAACTTCTGTATTATACCACCCAAGTTACCGTAAAAACTTAGGTTTTGGAAATATGGCTGATTAAAGTAGTCGCATTGAGATGTGCGGACAGAGATTTGTCGAAGTTTGACACGAAATATAAAAAAATACGGAGGTGTGCCAACATGACGTACACATAGGATGATAGAATAGGTCCAGAACTTTAGTACTATACCACCCAAGTTACCTTAAAAACTTAGGTTTTGGAAATACGGGTGATTAAAATAGTCGCTTTGGATGTGTGGACAGTGATCCACCTAAGTTTGACATAAAATATAAAATAAATACGGCAATGTGTCAGCATGACGTACACGTAGGGTAATGAAATAGGACCAGAACTTCTGTATTATACCACCCAAGTTACCGTAAAAACTTAGGTTTTGGAAATATGGCTGATTAAAGTAGTCGCATTGAGATGTGCGGACAGAGATTTGTCGAAGTTTGACACGAAATATAAAAAAAATACGGAGGTGTGCCAACATGACGTACACATAGGATGATAGAATAGGTCCAGAACTTTAGTACTACACCACCCAAGTTACCTTAAAAACTTAGGTTTTGGAAATACGGGTGATTAAAATAGTCGCTTTGGATGTGTGGACAGTGATCCACCTAAGTTTGACATAAAATATAAAATAAATACGGCAGTGTTACAGCATGACGTACACGTAGGGTGATAAAATAGGACCAGAACTTTAGTACTATACCACCCAAGTTACCTTAAAAACTTAGGTTTTGGAAATATGGGTGATTAAATTAGTCGCTATGCGATGTGCGGACAACGATTTGTCTAAGTTTGACATGAAATATAAAAATAAATACGGAATTGTGGATACATGACGTACACATAGGGTGATAGAATAGGACCAGAACTTCTGTATTATACCACCCAAGTTACCGTAAAAACTTAGGTTTTGGAAATATGGGTGATTAAATTAGTCGCTATGCGATGTGCGGACAATGATTTGTCTAAGTGTGACATGAAATATAAAAATAAATACGGAATTGTGGATACATGACGTACACATAGGGTGATAGAATAGGACCAGAACTTCTGTATTATACCACCCAAGTTACCGTAAAAACTTAGGTTTTGGAAATATGGGTGGTTAAATTAGTCGCTATGCGATGTGCGGACAACGATTTGTCTAAGTATGACATGAAATATAATAATAAATACGAAGGTGTGCCAACATTACGTACACGTAGGGTGATAGAATAGGACCAGAACTTCTGTATTATGCACCCAAGTAACCGTAAAAACTTAGGTTTTGGAAATATGGCAGATTAAAGTAGTCGCATTGAGATGTGCGGACAGAGATTTGTCGAAGTTTGACACGAAATATAAAAAAAAATACGGAGGTGTGCCAACATGACGTACACATAGGATGATAGAATAGGTCCAGAACTTTAGTACTATACCACCCAAGTTACCTTAAAAACTTAGGTTTTGGAAATACGGGTGATTAAAATAGTCGCTTTGGATGTGTGGACAGTGATCCACCTAAGTTTGACATAAAATATAAAATAAATACGGCAGTGTGTCAGCATGACGTACACGTAGGGTGATGAAATAGGACCAGAACTTCTGTATTATACCACCCAAGTTACCGTAAAAACTTAGGTTTTGGAAATATGGCTGATTAAAGTAGTCGCATTGAGATGTGCGGACAGAGATTTGTCGAAGTTTGACACGAAATATAAAAAAAATACGGAGGTGTGCCAACATGACGTACACATAGGATGATAGAATAGGTCCAGAACTTTAGTACTATACCACCCAAGTTACCTTAAAAACTTAGGTTTTGGAAATACGGGTGATTAAAATAGTCGCTTTGGATGTGTGGACAGTGATCCACCTAAGTTTGACATAAAATATAAAATAAATACGGCAGTGTGTCAGCATGACGTACACGTAGGGTGATGAAACAAGACTAGAACTTTAGTACTATACCACCCAAGTTACCTTAAAAACTTAGGTTTTGGAAATATGGCTGATTAAAGTAGTCGCATTGAGAAGTGCGGACAGTGATTTGTAGAAGTTTGACACGAAATATAAAAAAAATACGGAGGTGTGCCAACATGACGTACACATAGGATGATAGAATAGGTCCAGAACTTTAGTACTATACCACCCAAGTTACCGTAAAAACTTAGGTTTTGGAAATTTGGCTGATTAAAGTAGTCGCATTGAGATGTGCGGACAGCGATTTGTCAAAGTATGACATGAAAAATAAAATAAATACGGAAGTGTGCCAACATGACGTACACATAGGATGATAGAATAGGTCCTGAAATTTAGAATAGGGTAGTTAAATTAGTCGCTATGCGATGTGCGGACAACGATTTGTCTAAGTTTGACATGAAATATAATAATAAATACGAAGGTGTGCCAACATTACGTACAGTTAGGGTGATAGAATAGGTCCAGAACTTTAGTACTATACCACCCAAGTTACCGTAAAAACTTAGGTTTTGGAAATATGGGTGATTAAATTAGTCTCTATGCGATGTGCGGACAACGATTTGTCTAAGTTTGACATGAAATATAAAAATAAATACGGAGGTGTGCAAACATTACGTACACTTAGGGTGATAGAACAGGACGAGAACTTCTGTATTATACCACCCAAGTTACCGTAAAAAACTTAGATTTTGGAAATATGGCTGATTAAAGTAGTCGCATTGAGATGTGCGGACAGAGATTTGTCGAAGTTTGACACGAAATATAAAAAAATACGGAGGTGTGCCAACATGACGTACACATAGGATGATAGAATAGGTCCAGAACTTTAGTACTATACCACCCAAGTTACCTTAAAAACTTAGGTTTTGGAAATACGGGTGATTAAAATAGTCGCTTTGGATGTGTGGACAGTGATCCACCTAAGTTTGACATAAAATATAAAATAAATACGGCAGTGTGTCAGCATGACGTACACGTAGGGTAATGAAATAGGACCAGAACTTCTGTATTATACCACCCAAGTTACCGTAGAAACTTAGGTTTTGGAAATATGGCTGATTAAAGTAGTCGCATTGAGATGTGCGGACAGAGATTTGTCGAAGTTTGACACGAAATATAAAAAAAATACGGAGGTGTGCCAACATGACGTACACATAGGATGATAGAATAGGTCCAGAACTTTAGTACTACACCACCCAAGTTACCTTAAAAACTTAGGTTTTGGAAATACGGGTGATTAAAATAGTCGCTTTGGATGTGTGGACAGTGATCCACCTAAGTTTGACATAAAATATAAAATAAATACGGCAGTGTTACAGCATGACGTACACGTAGGGTGATAAAATAGGACCAGAACTTTAGTACTATACCACCCAAGTTACCTTAAAAACTTAGGTTTTGGAAATATGGGTGATTAAATTAGTCGCTATGCGATGTGCGGACAACGATTTGTCTAAGTTTGACATGAAATATAAAAATAAATACGGAATTGTGGATACATGACGTACACATAGGGTGATAGAATAGGACCAGAACTTCTGTATTATACCACCCAAGTTACCGTAAAAACTTAGGTTTTGGAAATATGGGTGATTAAATTAGTCGCTATGCGATGTGCGGACAATGATTTGTCTAAGTGTGACATGAAATATAAAAATAAATACGGAATTGTGGATACATGACGTACACATAGGGTGATAGAATAGGACCAGAACTTCTGTATTATACCACCCAAGTTACCGTAAAAACTTAGGTTTTGGAAATATGGGTGGTTAAATTAGTCGCTATGCGATGTGCGGACAACGATTTGTCTAAGTATGACATGAAATATAATAATAAATACGAAGGTGTGCCAACATTACGTACACGTAGGGTGATAGAATAGGACCAGAACTTCTGTATTATGCACCCAAGTAACCGTAAAAACTTAGGTTTTGGAAATATGGCAGATTAAAGTAGTCGCATTGAGATGTGCGGACAGAGATTTGTCGAAGTTTGACACGAAATATAAAAAAAATACGGAGGTGTGCCAACATGACGTACACATAGGATGATAGAATAGGTCCAGAACTTTAGTACTATACCACCCAAGTTACCTTAAAAACTTAGGTTTTGGAAATACGGGTGATTAAAATAGTCGCTTTGGATGTGTGGACAGTGATCCACCTAAGTTTGACATAAAATATAAAATAAATACGGCAGTGTGTCAGCATGACGTACACGTAGGGTGATGAAATAGGACCAGAACTTCTGTATTATACCACCCAAGTTACCGTAAAAACTTAGGTTTTGGAAATATGGCTGATTAAAGTAGTCGCATTGAGATGTGCGGACAGAGATTTGTCGAAGTTTGACACGAAATATAAAAAAAATACGGAGGTGTGCCAACATGACGTACACATAGGATGATAGAATAGGTCCAGAACTTTAGTACTATACCACCCAAGTTACCTTAAAAACTTAGGTTTTGGAAATACGGGTGATTAAAATAGTCGCTTTGGATGTGTGGACAGTGATCCACCTAAGTTTGACATAAAATATAAAATAAATACGGCAGTGTGTCAGCATGACGTACACGTAGGGTGATGAAACAAGACTAGAACTTTAGTACTATACCACCCAAGTTACCTTAAAAACTTAGGTTTTGGAAATATGGCTGATTAAAGTAGTCGCATTGAGAAGTGCGGACAGTGATTTGTAGAAGTTTGACACGAAATATAAAAAAAATACGGAGGTGTGCCAACATGACGTACACATAGGATGATAGAATAGGTCCAGAACTTTAGTACTATACCACCCAAGTTACCGTAAAAACTTAGGTTTTGGAAATTTGGCTGATTAAAGTAGTCGCATTGAGATGTGCGGACAGCGATTTGTCAAAGTATGACATGAAAAATAAAATAAATACGGAAGTGTGCCAACATGACGTACACATAGGATGATAGAATAGGTCCTGAAATTTAGAATAGGGTAGTTAAATTAGTCGCTATGCGATGTGCGGACAACGATTTGTCTAAGTTTGACATGAAATATAATAATAAATACGAAGGTGTGCCAACATTACGTACAGTTAGGGTGATAGAATAGGTCCAGAACTTTAGTACTATACCACCCAAGTTACCGTAAAAACTTAGGTTTTTGAAATATGGGTGATTAAATTAGTCTCTATGCGATGTGCGGACAACGATTTGTCTAAGTTTGACATGAAATATAAAAATAAATACGGAGGTGTGCAAACATTACGTACACTTAGGGTGATAGAACAGGACGAGAACTTCTGTATTATACCACCCAAGTTACCGTAAAAAACTTAGGTTTTGGAAATATGGCTGATTAAAGTAGTCGCATTGAGATGTGCGGACAGAGATTTGTCGAAGTTTGACACGAAATATAAAAAAAATACGGATGTGTGCCAACATGACGTACACATAGAATGATAGAATAGGTCCAGAACTTTAGTACTATACCACCCAAGTTACCTTAAAAACTTAGGTTTTGAAAATACGGGTGATTAAAATAGTCGCTTTGGATGTGTGGACAGCGATCCACCTAAGTTTGACATAAAATATAAAATAAATACGGCAGTGTGTCAGCATGACGTACACGTAGGATGAAAGAATAGGACCAGAACTTTAGTACTATACAACCCAAGTTACCTTAAAAACTTAGGTTTTGGAAATATGGGTGATTAAATTAGTCGCTATGCGATGTGCGGACAACGATTTGTCTAAGTTTGACATGAAATATAAAAATAAATACGGAATTGAGGATACATGACGTACACATAGGGTGATAGAATAGGACCAGAACTTCTGTATTATACCACCCAAGTTACCGTAAAAACTTAGGTTTTGGAAATATGGCTGATTAAAGTAGTCGCATTGAGATGTGCGGACAGCGATTTGTCGAAGTTTGACACAAAATATAAAAAAATACGGAGGTGTGCCAACATGACGTACACATAGGATGATAGAATAGGTCCAGAACTTTAGTACTATACCACCCAAGTTACCGTAAAAACTTAGGTTTTGGAAATATGGCTGATTAAAGTAGTCGCATTGAGATGTGCGGACAGCGATTTGTCGAAGTTTGACACAAAATATAAAAAAAAATACGGAGGTGTGCCAACATGACGTACACATAGGATGATAGAATAGGTCCAGAACTTTAGTACTATACCACCCAAGTTACCGTAAAAACTTAGGTTTTGGAAATATGGGTGATTAAATTAGTCGCTATGCGATGTGCGGACAACGATTTGTCTAAGTTTGACATGAAATATAAAAATAAAAACGGAATTGTGGATACATGACGTACACATAGGGTGATAGAATAGGACCAGAACTTCAGTATTATACCACCCAAGTTACCGTAAAAACTTAGGTTTTGGAAATATGGCTGATTAAAGTAGTCGCATTGAGATGTGCGGACAGCGATTTGTCAAAGTATGACATGAAAAATAAAATAAATACGGAAGTGTTCCAACATGACGTACACATAGGATGAAAGAATCGGACCAGAACTTTAGTACTATACCACCCAAGTTACCTTAAAAACTTAGGTTTGGGAAATATGGGTGATTAAATTAGTCGCTATGCGATGTGCGGACAACGATTTGTCTAAGTATGACATGAAATATAATAATAAATACGGAGGTGTGCCAACATTACGTACACGTAGGGTGATAGAATAGGACCAGAACTTCTGTATTATACCACCCAAGTTACCGTAAAAACTTAGGTTTTGGAAATATGGCTGATTAAAGTAGTCGCATTGAGATGTGCGGACAGAGATTTGTCGAAGTTTGACACGAAATATAAAAAAAATACGGAGGTGTGCCAACATGACGTACACATAGGATGATAGAATAGGTCCAGAACTTTAGTACTATACCACCCAAGTTACCTTAAAAACTTAGGTTTTGGAAATACGGGTGATTAAAATAGTCGCTTTGGATGTGTGGACAGCGATTTGTCTAAGTTTGACATGAAATATAAAAATAAATACGGAATTGTGGATACATGACGTACACATAGGGTGATAGAATAGGACCAGAACTTCTGTATTATACCACCCAAGTTACCGTAAAAACTTAGGTTTTGGAAATATGGCTGATTAAAGTAGTCGCATTGAGATGTGCGGACAGAGATTTGTCGAAATTTGACACGAAATATAAAAAAAATACGGAGGTGTGCCAACATGACGTACACATAGGATGATAGAATAGGTCCAGAACTTTAGTACTATACCACCCAAGTTACCTTAAAAACTTAGGTTTTGGAAATACGGGTGATTAAAATAGTCGCTTTGGATGTGTGGACAGTGATCCACCTAAGTTTGACATAAAATATAAAATAAATACGGCAGTGTGTCAGCATGACGTACACGTAGGGTGATGAAACAAGACTAGAACTTTAGTACTATACCACCCAAGTTACCTTAAAAACTTAGGTTTTGGAAATATGGCTGATTAAAGTAGTCGCATTGAGAAGTGCGGACAGTGATTTGTAGAAGTTTGACACGAAATATAAAAAAAATACGGAGGTGTGCCAACATGACGTACACATAGGATGATAGAATAGGTCCAGAACTTTAGTACTATACCACCCAAGTTACCGTAAAAACTTAGGTTTTGGAAATTTGGCTGATTAAAGTAGTCGCATTGAGATGTGCGGACAGCGATTTGTCAAAGTATGACATGAAAAATAAAATAAATACGGAAGTGTGCCAACATGACGTACACATAGGATGATAGAATAGGTCCTGAAATTTAGAATAGGGTAGTTAAATTAGTCGCTATGCGATGTGCGGACAACGATTTGTCTAAGTTTGACATGAAATATAATAATAAATACGAAGGTGTGCCAACATTACGTACAGTTAGGGTGATAGAATAGGTCCAGAACTTTAGTACTATACCACCCAAGTTACCGTAAAAACTTAGGTTTTGGAAATATGGGTGATTAAATTAGTCTCTATGCGATGTGCGGACAACGATTTGTCTAAGTTTGACATGAAATATAAAAATAAATACGGAGATGTGCAAACATTACGTACACTTAGGGTGATAGAACAGGACGAGAACTTCTGTATTATACCACCCAAGTTACCGTAAAAAACTTAGGTTTTGGAAATATGGCTGATTAAAGTAGTCGCATTGAGATGTGCGGACAGAGATTTGTCGAAGTTTGACACGAAATATAAAAAAAATACGGATGTGTGCCAACATGACGTACACATAGAATGATAGAATAGGTCCAGAACTTTAGTACTATACCACCCAAGTTACCTTAAAAACTTAGGTTTTGAAAATACGGGTGATTAAAATAGTCGCTTTGGATGTGTGGACAGCGATCCACCTAAGTTTGACATAAAATATAAAATAAATACGGCAGTGTGTCAGCATGACGTACACGTAGGATGAAAGAATAGGACCAGAACTTTAGTACTATACAACCCAAGTTACCTTAAAAACTTAGGTTTTGGAAATATGGGTGATTAAATTAGTCGCTATGCGATGTGCGGACAACGATTTGTCTAAGTTTGACATGAAATATAAAAATAAATACGGAATTGTGGATACATGACGTACACATAGGGTGATAGAATAGGACCAGAACTTCTGTATTATACCACCCAAGTTACCGTAAAAACTTAGGTTTTGGAAATATGGCTGATTAAAGTAGTCGCATTGAGATGTGCGGACAGCGATTTGTCGAAGTTTGACACAAAATATAAAAAAATACGGAGGTGTGCCAACATGACGTACACATAGGATGATAGAATAGGTCCAGAACTTTAGTACTATACCACCCAAGTTACCGTAAAAACTTAGGTTTTGGAAATATGGCTGATTAAAGTAGTCGCATTGAGATGTGCGGACAGCGATTTGTCGAAGTTTGACACAAAATATAAAAAAAAATACGGAGGTGTGCCAACATGACGTACACATAGGATGATAGAATAGGTCCAGAACTTTAGTACTATACCACCCAAGTTACCGTAAAAACTTAGGTTTTGGAAATATGGGTGATTAAATTAGTCGCTATGCGATGTGCGGACAACGATTTGTCTAAGTTTGACATGAAATATAAAAATAAAAACGGAATTGTGGATACATGACGTACACATAGGGTGATAGAATAGGACCAGAACTTCAGTATTATACCACCCAAGTTACCGTAAAAACTTAGGTTTTGGAAATATGGCTGATTAAAGTAGTCGCATTGAGATGTGCGGACAGCGATTTGTCAAAGTATGACATGAAAAATAAAATAAATACGGAAGTGTTCCAACATGACGTACACATAGGATGAAAGAATCGGACCAGAACTTTAGTACTATACCACCCAAGTTACCTTAAAAACTTAGGTTTGGGAAATATGGGTGATTAAATTAGTCGCTATGCGATGTGCGGACAACGATTTGTCTAAGTATGACATGAAATATAATAATAAATACGGAGGTGTGCCAACATTACGTACACGTAGGGTGATAGAATAGGACCAGAACTTCTGTATTATACCACCCAAGTTACCGTAAAAACTTAGGTTTTGGAAATATGGCTGATTAAAGTAGTCGCATTGAGATGTGCGGACAGAGATTTGTCGAAGTTTGACACGAAATATAAAAAAAATACGGAGGTGTGCCAACATGACGTACACATAGGATGATAGAATAGGTCCAGAACTTTAGTACTATACCACCCAAGTTACCTTAAAAACTTAGGTTTTGGAAATACGGGTGATTAAAATAGTCGCTTTGGATGTGTGGACAGCGATTTGTCTAAGTTTGACATGAAATATAAAAATAAATACGGAATTGTGGATACATGACGTACACATAGGGTGATAGAATAGGACCAGAACTTCTGTATTATACCACCCAAGTTACCGTAAAAACTTAGGTTTTGGAAATATGGGTGATTAAATTAGTCGCTACGCGATGTGCGGATAACGATTTTCTAAGTTTGACAAGAAATATAAAAATAAATACGGAATTGTGGATACATTACGTACACGTAGGGTGATAGAATAGGACCAGAACTTCTGTATTATACCACCCAAGTTACCGTAAAAACTTAGGTTTTGGAAATATGGCTGATTAAAGTAGTCGCTATGCGATGTGCGGACAACGATTTGTCTAAGTTTGACATGAAATATAAAAATAAATACGGAATTGTGGATACATGACGTACACATAGGGTGATAGAATAGGACCAGAACTTCTGTATTATACCACCCAAGTTACCGTAAAAACTTAGGTTTTGGAAATATGGCTGATTAAAGTAGTCGCATTGAGATGTGCGGACAGCGATTTGTCAAAGTATGACATGAAAAATAAAATAAATACGGAAGTGTGCCAACATGACGTACACATAGGATGATAGAATAGGTCCTGAAATTTAGTATTATACCACCCAAGTTACCTTAAAAACTTAGGTTTTGGAAATATGGGTGATTAAATTAGTCGCTATGCGATGTGCGGACAACGATTTTTCTAAGTTTGACATGAAATATAAAAATAAATACGGAATTGTGGATACATGACGTACACATAGGGTGATAGAATAGGACCAGAACTTCTGTATTATACCACCCAAGTTACCGTAAAAACTTAGGTTTTGGAAATATGGCTGATTAAAGTAGTCGCATTGAGATGTGCGGACAGCGATTTGTCGAAGTTTGACACAAAATATAAAAAAAATACGGAGGTGTGCCAACTTGACGTACACATAGGATGATAGAATAGGTCCAGAACTTTAGTACTATACCACCCAAGTTACCGTAAAAACTTAGGTTTTAGAAATATGGCTGATTAAAGTAGTCGCATTGAGATGTGCGGACAGCGATTTGTCTAAGTTTGACATGAAATATAAAAATAAATACGGAATTGTGGATACATGACGTACACATAGGGTGATAGAATAGGACCAGAACTTCTGTATTATACCACCCAAGTTACCGTAAAAACTTAGGTTTTGGAAATATGGGTGATTAAATTAGTCGCTATGCGATGTGCGGACAACGATTTGTCTAAGTTTGACATGAAATATAAAAATAAATACGGAATTGTGGATACATGACGTACACATAGGGTGATAGAATAGGACCAGAACTTCTGTATTATACCACCCAAGTTACCGTAAAAACTTAGGTTTTGGAAATATGGGTGATTAAATTAGTCGCTATGCGATGTGCGGACAGCGATTTGTCGAAGTTTGACACAAAATATAAAAAAAATACGGAGGTGTGCCAACATGACGTACACATAGGATGATAGAATAGGTCCAGTACTTTAGTACTATACCACCCAAGTTACCTTAAAAACTTAGGTTTTGGAAATACGGGTGATTAAAATAGTCGCTTTGGATGTGTGGACAGCGATTTGTCAAAGTATGACATGAAAAATAAAATAAATACGGAAGTGTTCCAACATGACGTACACATAGGATGAAAGAATAGGACCAGAACTTTAGTACTATACCACCCAAGTTACCTTAAAAACTTAGGTTTGGGAAATATGGGTGATTAAATTAGTCGCTATGCGATGTGCGGACAACGATTTGTCTAAGTATGACATGAAATATAATAATAAATACGGAGGTGTGCCAACATTACGTACACGTAGGGTGATAGAATAGGACCAGAACCTCTGTATTATACCACCCAAGTTACCGTAAAAACTTAGGTTTTGGAAATATGGCTGATTAAAGTAGTCGCATTGAGATGTGCGGACAGCGATTTGTCAAAGTATGACATGAAAAATAAAATAAATACGGCAGTGTGTCAGCATGACGTACACGTGGGATGAAAGAATAGGACCAGAACTTTAGTACTATACCACACAAGTTACCTTAAAAACTTAGGTTTTGGAAATATGGCTGATTAAAGTAGTCGCATTGAGATGTGCGGACAGAGATTTGTCGAAGTTTGACACGAAATATAAAAAAAATACGGAGGTGTGCCAACATGACGTACACATAGGATGATAGAATAGGTCCAGAACTTTAGTACTACACCACCCAAGTTACCTTAAAAACTTAGGTTTTGGAAATACGGGTGATTAAAATAGTCGCTTTGGATGTGTGGACAGTGATCCACCTAAGTTTGACATAAAATATAAAATAAATACGGCAGTGTTACAGCATGACGTACACGTAGGGTGATAAAATAGGACCAGAACTTTAGTACTATACCACCCAAGTTACCTTAAAAACTTAGGTTTTGGAAATATGGGTGATTAAATTAGTCGCTATGCGATGTGCGGACAACGATTTGTCTAAGTTTGACATGAAATATAAAAATAAATACGGAATTGTGGATACATGACGTACACATAGGGTGATAGAATAGGACCAGAACTTCTGTATTATACCACCCAAGTTTCCGTAAAAACTTAGGTTTTGGAAATATGGGTGATTAAATTAGTCGCTATGCGATGTGCGGACAATGATTTGTCTAAGTGTGACATGAAATATAAAAATAAATACGGAATTGTGGATACATGACGTACACATAGGGTGATAGAATAGGACCAGAACTTCTGTATTATACCACCCAAGTTACCGTAAAAACTTAGGTTTTGGAAATATGGGTGGTTAAATTAGTCGCTATGCGATGTGCGGACAACGATTTGTCTAAGTATGACATGAAATATAATAATAAATACGAAGGTGTGCCAACATTACGTACACGTAGGGTGATAGAATAGGACCAGAACTTCTGTATTATGCACCCAAGTAACCGTAAAAACTTAGGTTTTGGAAATATGGCAGATTAAAGTAGTCGCATTGAGATGTGCGGACAGAGATTTGTCGAAGTTTGACACGAAATATAAAAAAAAATACGGAGGTGTGCCAACATGACGTACACATAGGATGATAGAATAGGTCCAGAACTTTAGTACTATACCACCCAAGTTACCTTAAAAACTTAGGTTTTGGAAATACGGGTGATTAAAATAGTCGCTTTGGATGTGTGGACAGTGATCCACCTAGGTTTGACATAAAATATAAAATAAATACGGCAGTGTGTCAGCATGACGTACACGTAGGGTGATGAAATAGGACCAGAACTTCTGTATTATACCACCCAAGTTACCGTAAAAACTTAGGTTTTGGAAATATGGCTGATTAAAGTAGTCGCATTGAGATGTGCGGACAGAGATTTGTCGAAGTTTGACACGAAATATAAAAAAAATACGGAGGTGTGCCAACATGACGTACACATAGGATGATAGAATAGGTCCAGAACTTTAGTACTATACCACCCAAGTTACCTTAAAAACTTAGGTTTTGGAAATACGGGTGATTAAAATAGTCGCTTTGGATGTGTGGACAGTGATCCACCTAAGTTTGACATAAAATATAAAATAAATACGGCAGTGTGTCAGCATGACGTACACGTAGGGTGATGAAACAAGACTAGAACTTTAGTACTATACCACCCAAGTTACCTTAAAAACTTAGGTTTTGGAAATATGGCTGATTAAAGTAGTCGCATTGAGAAGTGCGGACAGTGATTTGTAGAAGTTTGACACGAAATATAAAAAAAATACGGAGGTGTGCCAACATGACGTACACATAGGATGATAGAATAGGTCCAGAACTTTAGTACTATACCACCCAAGTTACCGTAAAAACTTAGGTTTTGGAAATTTGGCTGATTAAAGTAGTCGCATTGAGATGTGCGGACAGCGATTTGTCAAAGTATGACATGAAAAATAAAATAAATACGGAAGTGTGCCAACATGACGTACACATAGGATGATAGAATAGGTCCTGAAATTTAGAATAGGGTAGTTAAATTAGTCGCTATGCGATGTGCGGACAACGATTTGTCTAAGTTTGACATGAAATATAATAATAAATACGAAGGTGTGCCAACATTACGTACAGTTAGGGTGATAGAATAGGTCCAGAACTTTAGTACTATACCACCCAAGTTACCGTAAAAACTTAGGTTTTGGAAATATGGGTGATTAAATTAGTCTCTATGCGATGTGCGGACAACGATTTGTCTAAGTTTGACATGAAATATAAAAATAAATACGGAGGTGTGCAAACATTACGTACACTTAGGGTGATAGAACAGGACGAGAACTTCTGTATTATACCACCCAAGTTACCGTAAAAAACTTAGGTTTTGGAAATATGGCTGATTAAAGTAGTCGCATTGAGATGTGCGGACAGAGATTTGTCGAAGTTTGACACGAAATATAAAAAAATACGGAGGTGTGCCAACATGACGTACACATAGGATGATAGAATAGGTCCAGAACTTTAGTACTATACCACCCAAGTTACCTTAAAAACTTAGGTTTTGGAAATACGGGTGATTAAAATAGTCGCTTTGGATGTGTGGACAGTGATCCACCTAAGTTTGACATAAAATATAAAATAAATACGGCAGTGTGTCAGCATGACGTACACGTAGGGTAATGAAATAGGACCAGAACTTCTGTATTATACCACCCAAGTTACCGTAAAAACTTAGGTTTTGGAAATATGGCTGATTAAAGTAGTCGCATTGAGATGTGCGGACAGAGATTTGTCGAAGTTTGACACGAAATATAAAAAAAATACGGAGGTGTGCCAACATGACGTACACATAGGATGATAGAATAGGTCCAGAACTTTAGTACTACACCACCCAAGTTACCTTAAAAACTTAGGTTTTGGAAATACGGGTGATTAAAATAGTCGCTTTGGATGTGTGGACAGTGATCCACCTAAGTTTGACATAAAATATAAAATAAATACGGCAGTGTTACAGCATGACGTACACGTAGGGTGATAAAATAGGACCAGAACTTTAGTACTATACCACCCAAGTTACCTTAAAAACTTAGGTTTTGGAAATATGGGTGATTAAATTAGTCGCTATGCGATGTGCGGACAACGATTTGTCTAAGTTTGACATGAAATATAAAAATAAATACGGAATTGTGGATACATGACGTACACATAGGGTGATAGAATAGGACCAGAACTTCTGTATTTTACCACCCAAGTTACCGTAAAAACTTAGGTTTTGGAAATATGGGTGATTAAATTAGTCGCTATGCGATGTGCGGACAATGATTTGTCTAAGTGTGACATGAAATATAAAAATAAATACGGAATTGTGGATACATGACGTACACATAGGGTGATAGAATAGGACCAGAACTTCTGTATTATACCACCCAAGTTACCGTAAAAACTTAGGTTTTGGAAATATGGGTGGTTAAATTAGTCGCTATGCGATGTGCGGACAACGATTTGTCTAAGTATGACATGAAATATAATAATAAATACGAAGGTGTGCCAACATTACGTACACGTAGGGTGATAGAATAGGACCAGAACTTCTGTATTATGCACCCAAGTAACCGTAAAAACTTAGGTTTTGGAAATATGGCAGATTAAAGTAGTCGCATTGAGATGTGCGGACAGAGATTTGTCGAAGTTTGACACGAAATATAAAAAAAAATACGGAGGTGTGCCAACATGACGTACACATAGGATGATAGAATAGGTCCAGAACTTTAGTACTATACCACCCAAGTTACCTTAAAAACTTAGGTTTTGGAAATACGGGTGATTAAAATAGTCGCTTTGGATGTGTGGACAGTGATCCACCTAAGTTTGACATAAAATATAAAATAAATACGGCAGTGTGTCAGCATGACGTACACGTAGGGTGATGAAATAGGACCAGAACTTCTGTATTATACCACCCAAGTTACCGTAAAAACTTAGGTTTTGGAAATATGGCTGATTAAAGTAGTCGCATTGAGATGTGCGGACAGAGATTTGTCGAAGTTTGACACGAAATATAAAAAAAATACGGAGGTGTGCCAACATGACGTACACATAGGATGATAGAATAGGTCCAGAACTTTAGTACTATACCACCCAAGTTACCTTAAAAACTTAGGTTTTGGAAATACGGGTGATTAAAATAGTCGCTTTGGATGTGTGGACAGTGATCCACCTAAGTTTGACATAAAATATAAAATAAATACGGCAGTGTGTCAGCATGACGTACACGTAGGGTGATGAAACAAGACTAGAACTTTAGTACTATACCACCCAAGTTACCTTAAAAACTTAGGTTTTGGAAATATGGCTGATTAAAGTAGTCGCATTGAGAAGTGCGGACAGTGATTTGTAGAAGTTTGACACGAAATATAAAAAAAATACGGATGTGTGCCAACATGACGTACACATAGAATGATAGAATAGGTCCAGAACTTTAGTACTATACCACCCAAGTTACCTTAAAAACTTAGGTTTTGAAAATACGGGTGATTAAAATAGTCGCTTTGGATGTGTGGACAGCGATCCACCTAAGTTTGACATAAAATATAAAATAAATACGGCAGTGTGTCAGCATGACGTACACGTAGGATGAAAGAATAGGACCAGAACTTTAGTACTATACAACCCAAGTTACCTTAAAAACTTAGGTTTTGGAAATATGGGTGATTAAATTAGTCTCTATGCGATGTGCGGACAACGATTTGTCTAAGTTTGACATGAAATATAAAAATAAATACGGAGGTGTGCAAACATTACGTACACTTAGGGTGATAGAACAGGACGAGAACTTCTGTATTATACCACCCAAGTTACCGTAAAAAACTTAGGTTTTGGAAATATGGCTGATTAAAGTAGTCGCATTGAGATGTGCGGACAGAGATTTGTCGAAGTTTGACACGAAATATAAAAAAAATACGGATGTGTGCCAACATGACGTACACATAGAATGATAGAATAGGTCCAGAACTTTAGTACTATACCACCCAAGTTACCTTAAAAACTTAGGTTTTGGAAATACGGGTGATTAAAATAGTCGCTTTGGATGTGTGGACAGCGATCCACCTAAGTTTGACATAAAATATAAAATAAATACGGCAGTGTGTCAGCATGACGTACACGTAGGATGAAAGAATAGGACCAGAACTTTAGTACTATACAACCCAAGTTACCTTAAAAACTTAGGTTTTGGAAATATGGGTGATTAAATTAGTCGCTATGCGATGTGCGGACAACGATTTGTCTAAGTTTGACATGAAATATAAAAATAAATACGGAATTGTGGATACATGACGTACACATAGGGTGATAGAATAGGACCAGAACTTCTGTATTATACCACCCAAGTTACCGTAAAAACTTAGGTTTTGGAAATATGGGTGATTAAATTAGTCGCTACGCGATGTGCGGATAACGATTTTCTAAGTTTGACAAGAAATATAAAAATAAATACGGAATTGTGGATACATTACGTACACGTAGGGTGATAGAATAGGACCAGAACTTCTGTATTATACCACCCAAGTTACCGTAAAAACTTAGGTTTTGGAAATATGGCTGATTAAAGTAGTCGCTATGCGATGTGCGGACAACGATTTGTCTAAGTTTGACATGAAATATAAAAATAAATACGGAATTGTGGATACATGACGTACACATAGGGTGATAGAATAGGACCAGAACTTCTGTATTATACCACCCAAGTTACCGTAAAAACTTAGGTTTTGGAAATATGGCTGATTAAAGTAGTCGCATTGAGATGTGCGGACAGCGATTTGTCAAAGTATGACATGAAAAATAAAATAAATACGGAAGTGTGCCAACATGACGTACACATAGGATGATAGAATAGGTCCTGAAATTTAGTATTATACCACCCAAGTTACCTTAAAAACTTAGGTTTTGGAAATATGGGTGATTAAATTAGTCGCTATGCGATGTGCGGACAACGATTTTTCTAAGTTTGACATGAAATATAAAAATAAATACGGAATTGTGGATACATGACGTACACATAGGGTGATAGAATAGGACCAGAACTTCTGTATTATACCACCCAAGTTACCGTAAAAACTTAGGTTTTGGAAATATGGCTGATTAAAGTAGTCGCATTGAGATGTGCGGACAGCGATTTGTCGAAGTTTGACACAAAATATAAAAAAAATACGGAGGTGTGCCAACTTGACGTACACATAGGATGATAGAATAGGTCCAGAACTTTAGTACTATACCACCCAAGTTACCGTAAAAACTTAGGTTTTAGAAATATGGCTGATTAAAGTAGTCGCATTGAGATGTGCGGACAGCGATTTGTCTAAGTTTGACATGAAATATAAAAATAAATACGGAATTGTGGATACATGACGTACACATAGGGTGATAGAATAGGACCAGAACTTCTGTATTATACCACCCAAGTTACCGTAAAAACTTAGGTTTTGGAAATATGGGTGATTAAATTAGTCGCTATGCGATGTGCGGACAACGATTTGTCTAAGTTTGACATGAAATATAAAAATAAATACGGAATTGTGGATACATGACGTACACATAGGGTGATAGAATAGGACCAGAACTTCTGTATTATACCACCCAAGTTACCGTAAAAACTTAGGTTTTGGAAATATGGGTGATTAAATTAGTCGCTATGCGATGTGCGGACAGCGATTTGTCGAAGTTTGACACAAAATATAAAAAAAATACGGAGGTGTGCCAACATGACGTACACATAGGATGATAGAATAGGTCCAGAACTTTAGTACTATACCACCCAAGTTACCTTAAAAACTTAGGTTTTGGAAATACGGGTGATTAAAATAGTCGCTTTGGATGTGTGGACAGCGATTTGTCAAAGTATGACATGAAAAATAAAATAAATACGGAAGTGTTCCAACATGACGTACACATAGGATGAAAGAATAGGACCAGAACTTTAGTACTATACCACCCAAGTTACCTTAAAAACTTAGGTTTGGGAAATATGGGTGATTAAATTAGTCGCTATGCGATGTGCGGACAACGATTTGTCTAAGTATGACATGAAATATAATAATAAATACGGAGGTGTGCCAACATTACGTACACGTAGGGTGATAGAATAGGACCAGAACCTCTGTATTATACCACCCAAGTTACCGTAAAAACTTAGGTTTTGGAAATATGGCTGATTAAAGTAGTCGCATTGAGATGTGCGGACAGCGATTTGTCAAAGTATGACATGAAAAATAAAATAAATACGGCAGTGTGTCAGCATGACGTACACGTGGGATGAAAGAATAGGACCAGAACTTTAGTACTATACCACACAAGTTACCTTAAAAACTTAGGTTTTGGAAATATGGCTGATTAAAGTAGTCGCATTGAGATGTGCGGACAGAGATTTGTCGAAGTTTGACACGAAATATAAAAAAAATACGGAGGTGTGCCAACATGACGTACACATAGGATGATAGAATAGGTCCAGAACTTTAGTACTACACCACCCAAGTTACCTTAAAAACTTAGGTTTTGGAAATACGGGTGATTAAAATAGTCGCTTTGGATGTGTGGACAGTGATCCACCTAAGTTTGACATAAAATATAAAATAAATACGGCAGTGTTACAGCATGACGTACACGTAGGGTGATAAAATAGGACCAGAACTTTAGTACTATACCACCCAAGTTACCTTAAAAACTTAGGTTTTGGAAATATGGGTGATTAAATTAGTCGCTATGCGATGTGCGGACAACGATTTGTCTAAGTTTGACATGAAATATAAAAATAAATACGGAATTGTGGATACATGACGTACACATAGGGTGATAGAATAGGACCAGAACTTCTGTATTATACCACCCAAGTTTCCGTAAAAACTTAGGTTTTGGAAATATGGGTGATTAAATTAGTCGCTATGCGATGTGCGGACAATGATTTGTCTAAGTGTGACATGAAATATAAAAATAAATACGGAATTGTGGATACATGACGTACACATAGGGTGATAGAATAGGACCAGAACTTCTGTATTATACCACCCAAGTTACCGTAAAAACTTAGGTTTTGGAAATATGGGTGGTTAAATTAGTCGCTATGCGATGTGCGGACAACGATTTGTCTAAGTATGACATGAAATATAATAATAAATACGAAGGTGTGCCAACATTACGTACACGTAGGGTGATAGAATAGGACCAGAACTTCTGTATTATGCACCCAAGTAACCGTAAAAACTTAGGTTTTGGAAATATGGCAGATTAAAGTAGTCGCATTGAGATGTGCGGACAGAGATTTGTCGAAGTTTGACACGAAATATAAAAAAAAATACGGAGGTGTGCCAACATGACGTACACATAGGATGATAGAATAGGTCCAGAACTTTAGTACTATACCACCCAAGTTACCTTAAAAACTTAGGTTTTGGAAATACGGGTGATTAAAATAGTCGCTTTGGATGTGTGGACAGTGATCCACCTAGGTTTGACATAAAATATAAAATAAATACGGCAGTGTGTCAGCATGACGTACACGTAGGGTGATGAAATAGGACCAGAACTTCTGTATTATACCACCCAAGTTACCGTAAAAACTTAGGTTTTGGAAATATGGCTGATTAAAGTAGTCGCATTGAGATGTGCGGACAGAGATTTGTCGAAGTTTGACACGAAATATAAAAAAAATACGGAGGTGTGCCAACATGACGTACACATAGGATGATAGAATAGGTCCAGAACTTTAGTACTATACCACCCAAGTTACCTTAAAAACTTAGGTTTTGGAAATACGGGTGATTAAAATAGTCGCTTTGGATGTGTGGACAGTGATCCACCTAAGTTTGACATAAAATATAAAATAAATACGGCAGTGTGTCAGCATGACGTACACGTAGGGTGATGAAACAAGACTAGAACTTTAGTACTATACCACCCAAGTTACCTTAAAAACTTAGGTTTTGGAAATATGGCTGATTAAAGTAGTCGCATTGAGAAGTGCGGACAGTGATTTGTAGAAGTTTGACACGAAATATAAAAAAAATACGGAGGTGTGCCAACATGACGTACACATAGGATGATAGAATAGGTCCAGAACTTTAGTACTATACCACCCAAGTTACCGTAAAAACTTAGGTTTTGGAAATTTGGCTGATTAAAGTAGTCGCATTGAGATGTGCGGACAGCGATTTGTCAAAGTATGACATGAAAAATAAAATAAATACGGAAGTGTGCCAACATGACGTACACATAGGATGATAGAATAGGTCCTGAAATTTAGAATAGGGTAGTTAAATTAGTCGCTATGCGATGTGCGGACAACGATTTGTCTAAGTTTGACATGAAATATAATAATAAATACGAAGGTGTGCCAACATTACGTACAGTTAGGGTGATAGAATAGGTCCAGAACTTTAGTACTATACCACCCAAGTTACCGTAAAAACTTAGGTTTTGGAAATATGGGTGATTAAATTAGTCTCTATGCGATGTGCGGACAACGATTTGTCTAAGTTTGACATGAAATATAAAAATAAATACGGAGGTGTGCAAACATTACGTACACTTAGGGTGATAGAACAGGACGAGAACTTCTGTATTATACCACCCAAGTTACCGTAAAAAACTTAGGTTTTGGAAATATGGCTGATTAAAGTAGTCGCATTGAGATGTGCGGACAGAGATTTGTCGAAGTTTGACACGAAATATAAAAAAATACGGAGGTGTGCCAACATGACGTACACATAGGATGATAGAATAGGTCCAGAACTTTAGTACTATACCACCCAAGTTACCTTAAAAACTTAGGTTTTGGAAATACGGGTGATTAAAATAGTCGCTTTGGATGTGTGGACAGTGATCCACCTAAGTTTGACATAAAATATAAAATAAATACGGCAGTGTGTCAGCATGACGTACACGTAGGGTAATGAAATAGGACCAGAACTTCTGTATTATACCACCCAAGTTACCGTAAAAACTTAGGTTTTGGAAATATGGCTGATTAAAGTAGTCGCATTGAGATGTGCGGACAGAGATTTGTCGAAGTTTGACACGAAATATAAAAAAAATACGGAGGTGTGCCAACATGACGTACACATAGGATGATAGAATAGGTCCAGAACTTTAGTACTACACCACCCAAGTTACCTTAAAAACTTAGGTTTTGGAAATACGGGTGATTAAAATAGTCGCTTTGGATGTGTGGACAGTGATCCACCTAAGTTTGACATAAAATATAAAATAAATACGGCAGTGTTACAGCATGACGTACACGTAGGGTGATAAAATAGGACCAGAACTTTAGTACTATACCACCCAAGTTACCTTAAAAACTTAGGTTTTGGAAATATGGGTGATTAAATTAGTCGCTATGCGATGTGCGGACAACGATTTGTCTAAGTTTGACATGAAATATAAAAATAAATACGGAATTGTGGATACATGACGTACACATAGGGTGATAGAATAGGACCAGAACTTCTGTATTTTACCACCCAAGTTACCGTAAAAACTTAGGTTTTGGAAATATGGGTGATTAAATTAGTCGCTATGCGATGTGCGGACAATGATTTGTCTAAGTGTGACATGAAATATAAAAATAAATACGGAATTGTGGATACATGACGTACACATAGGGTGATAGAATAGGACCAGAACTTCTGTATTATACCACCCAAGTTACCGTAAAAACTTAGGTTTTGGAAATATGGGTGGTTAAATTAGTCGCTATGCGATGTGCGGACAACGATTTGTCTAAGTATGACATGAAATATAATAATAAATACGAAGGTGTGCCAACATTACGTACACGTAGGGTGATAGAATAGGACCAGAACTTCTGTATTATGCACCCAAGTAACCGTAAAAACTTAGGTTTTGGAAATATGGCAGATTAAAGTAGTCGCATTGAGATGTGCGGACAGAGATTTGTCGAAGTTTGACACGAAATATAAAAAAAAATACGGAGGTGTGCCAACATGACGTACACATAGGATGATAGAATAGGTCCAGAACTTTAGTACTATACCACCCAAGTTACCTTAAAAACTTAGGTTTTGGAAATACGGGTGATTAAAATAGTCGCTTTGGATGTGTGGACAGTGATCCACCTAAGTTTGACATAAAATATAAAATAAATACGGCAGTGTGTCAGCATGACGTACACGTAGGGTGATGAAATAGGACCAGAACTTCTGTATTATACCACCCAAGTTACCGTAAAAACTTAGGTTTTGGAAATATGGCTGATTAAAGTAGTCGCATTGAGATGTGCGGACAGAGATTTGTCGAAGTTTGACACGAAATATAAAAAAAATACGGAGGTGTGCCAACATGACGTACACATAGGATGATAGAATAGGTCCAGAACTTTAGTACTATACCACCCAAGTTACCTTAAAAACTTAGGTTTTGGAAATACGGGTGATTAAAATAGTCGCTTTGGATGTGTGGACAGTGATCCACCTAAGTTTGACATAAAATATAAAATAAATACGGCAGTGTGTCAGCATGACGTACACGTAGGGTGATGAAACAAGACTAGAACTTTAGTACTATACCACCCAAGTTACCTTAAAAACTTAGGTTTTGGAAATATGGCTGATTAAAGTAGTCGCATTGAGAAGTGCGGACAGTGATTTGTAGAAGTTTGACACGAAATATAAAAAAAATACGGATGTGTGCCAACATGACGTACACATAGAATGATAGAATAGGTCCAGAACTTTAGTACTATACCACCCAAGTTACCTTAAAAACTTAGGTTTTGAAAATACGGGTGATTAAAATAGTCGCTTTGGATGTGTGGACAGCGATCCACCTAAGTTTGACATAAAATATAAAATAAATACGGCAGTGTGTCAGCATGACGTACACGTAGGATGAAAGAATAGGACCAGAACTTTAGTACTATACAACCCAAGTTACCTTAAAAACTTAGGTTTTGGAAATATGGGTGATTAAATTAGTCTCTATGCGATGTGCGGACAACGATTTGTCTAAGTTTGACATGAAATATAAAAATAAATACGGAGGTGTGCAAACATTACGTACACTTAGGGTGATAGAACAGGACGAGAACTTCTGTATTATACCACCCAAGTTACCGTAAAAAACTTAGGTTTTGGAAATATGGCTGATTAAAGTAGTCGCATTGAGATGTGCGGACAGAGATTTGTCGAAGTTTGACACGAAATATAAAAAAAATACGGATGTGTGCCAACATGACGTACACATAGAATGATAGAATAGGTCCAGAACTTTAGTACTATACCACCCAAGTTACCTTAAAAACTTAGGTTTTGGAAATACGGGTGATTAAAATAGTCGCTTTGGATGTGTGGACAGCGATCCACCTAAGTTTGACATAAAATATAAAATAAATACGGCAGTGTGTCAGCATGACGTACACGTAGGATGAAAGAATAGGACCAGAACTTTAGTACTATACAACCCAAGTTACCTTAAAAACTTAGGTTTTGGAAATATGGGTGATTAAATTAGTCGCTATGCGATGTGCGGACAACGATTTGTCTAAGTTTGACATGAAATATAAAAATAAATACGGAATTGTGGATACATGACGTACACATAGGGTGATAGAATAGGACCAGAACTTCTGTATTATACCACCCAAGTTACCGTAAAAACTTAGGTTTTGGAAATATGGCTGATTAAAGTAGTCGCATTGAGATGTGCGGACAGCGATTTGTCGAAGTTTGACACAAAATATAAAAAAAAATACGGAGGTGTGCCAACATGACGTACACATAGGATGATAGAATAGGTCCAGAACTTTAGTACTATACCACCCAAGTTACCGTAAAAACTTAGGTTTTGGGAATATGGGTGATTAAATTAGTCGCTATGCGATGTGCGGACAACGATTTGTCTAAGTTTGACATGAAATATAAAAATAAAAACGGAATTGTGGATACATGACGTACACATAGGGTGATAGAATAGGACCAGAACTTCAGTATTATACCACCCAAGTTACCGTAAAAACTTAGGTTTTGGAAATATGGCTGATTAAAGTAGTCGCATTGAGATGTGCGGACAGCGATTTGTCAAAGTATGACATGAAAAATAAAATAAATACGGAAGTGTTCCAACATGACGTACACATAGGATGAAAGAATCGGACCAGAACTTTAGTACTATACCACCCAAGTTACCTTAAAAACTTAGGTTTGGGAAATATGGGTGATTAAATTAGTCGCTATGCGATGTGCGGACAACGATTTGTCTAAGTATGACATGAAATATAATAATAAATACGGAGGTGTGCCAACATTACGTACACGTAGGGTGATAGAATAGGACCAGAACTTCTGTATTATACCACCCAAGTTACCGTAAAAACTTAGGTTTTGGAAATATGGCTGATTAAAATAGTCGCATTGAGATGTGCGGACAGAGATTTGTCGAAGTTTGACACGAAATATAAAAAAAATACGGAGGTGTGCCAACATGACGTACACATAGGATGATAGAATAGGTCCAGAACTTTAGTACTATACCACCCAAGTTACCTTAAAAACTTAGGTTTTGGAAATACGGGTGATTAAAATAGTCGCTTTGGATGTGTGGACAGCGATTTGTCTAAGTTTGATATGAAATATAAAAATAAATACGGAATTGTGGATACATGACGTACACATAGGGTGATAGAATAGGACCAGAACTTCTGTATTATACCACCCAAGTTACCGTAAAAACTTAGGTTTTGGAAATATGGGTGATTAAATTAGTCGCTACGCGATGTGCGGACAACGATTTTCTAAGTTTGACAAGAAATATAAAAATAAATACGGAATTGTGGATACATTACGTACACGTAGGGTGATAGAATAGGACCAGAACTTCTGTATTATACCACCCAAGTTACCGTAAAAACTTAGGTTTTGGAAATATGGCTGATTAAAGTAGTCGCTATGCGATGTGCGGACAACGATTTGTCTAAGTTTGACATGAAATATAAAAATAAATACGGAATTGTGGATACATGACGTACACATAGGGTGATAGAATAGGACCAGAACTTCTGTATTATACCACCCAAGTTACCGTAAAAACTTAGGTTTTGGAAATATGGCTGATTAAAGTAGTCGCATTGAGATGTGCGGACAGCGATTTGTCAAAGTATGACATGAAAAATAAAATAAATACGGAAGTGTGCCAACATGACGTACACATAGGATGATAGAATAGGTCCTGAAATTTAGTATTATACCACCCAAGTTACCTTAAAAACTTAGGTTTTGGAAATATGGGTGATTAAATTAGTCGCTATGCGATGTGCGGACAACGATTTTTCTAAGTTTGACATGAAATATAAAAATAAATACGGAATTGTGGATACATGACGTACACATAGGGTGATAGAATAGGACCAGAACTTCTGTATTATACCACCCAAGTTACCGTAAAAACTTAGGTTTTGGAAATATGGCTGATTAAAGTAGTCGCATTGAGATGTGCGGACAGCGATTTGTCGAAGTTTGACACAAAATATAAAAAAAATACGGAGGTGTGCCAACTTGACGTACACATAGGATGATAGAATAGGTCCAGAACTTTAGTACTATACCACCCAAGTTACCGTAAAAACTTAGGTTTTAGAAATATGGCTGATTAAAGTAGTCGCATTGAGATGTGCGGACAGCGATTTGTCTAAGTTTGACATGAAATATAAAAATAAATACGGAATTGTGGATACATGACGTACACATAGGGTGATAGAATAGGACCAGAACTTCTGTATTATACCACCCAAGTTACCGTAAAAACTTAGGTTTTGGAAATATGGGTGATTAAATTAGTCGCTATGCGATGTGCGGACAACGATTTGTCTAAGTTTGACATGAAATATAAAAATAAATACGGAATTGTGGATACATGACGTACACATAGGGTGATAGAATAGGACCAGAACTTCTGTATTATACCACCCAAGTTACCGTAAAAACTTAGGTTTTGGAAATATGGGTGATTAAATTAGTCGCTATGCGATGTGCGGACAGCGATTTGTCGAAGTTTGACACAAAATATAAAAAAAATACGGAGGTGTGCCAACATGACGTACACATAGGATGATAGAATAGGTCCAGAACTTTAGTACTATACCACCCAAGTTACCTTAAAAACTTAGGTTTTGGAAATACGGGTGATTAAAATAGTCGCTTTGGATGTGTGGACAGCGATTTGTCAAAGTATGACATGAAAAATAAAATAAATACGGAAGTGTTCCAACATGACGTACACATAGGATGAAAGAATAGGACCAGAACTTTAGTACTATACCACCCAAGTTACCTTAAAAACTTAGGTTTGGGAAATATGGGTGATTAAATTAGTCGCTATGCGATGTGCGGACAACGATTTGTCTAAGTATGACATGAAATATAATAATAAATACGGAGGTGTGCCAACATTACGTACACGTAGGGTGATAGAATAGGACCAGAACCTCTGTATTATACCACCCAAGTTACCGTAAAAACTTAGGTTTTGGAAATATGGCTGATTAAATTAGTCGCTATGCGATGTGCGGACAACGATTTGCCGAAGTTTGACACGAAATATAAAAAAATATGGAGGTGTGCCAACATGACGTACACATAGGGTGATAGAATAGGTCCAGAACTTTAGTACTATACGAACCAAGTTACCGTATAAACTTAGGTTTTGGAAATATGGCTGATTAAAGTAGTCGCATTGAGATGTGCGGACAGCGATTTGTCTAAGTATGACATGAAAAATAAAATAAATACGGAAGTGTGCCAACATGACGTACACTTAGGATGATAGAATAGGTCCTGAAATTTAGTATTATACCACCCAAGTTACCTTAAAATCTTAGGTTTTGGAAAAATGGGTGATTAAATTAGTCGCTATGCGATGTGCGGACAACGATTTGTCTAAGTTTGACATGAAATATAAAAATAAATACGGAATTGTGGATACATGACGTACACATAGTGTGATAGAATAGGACCAGAACTTCTGTATTATACCACCAAAGTTACCGTAAAAACTTAGGTTTTGGAAATATGGCTGATTAAAGTAGTCGCATTGAGATGTGCGGACAGCGGTTTGTCAAAGTATGACATGAAAAATAAAAAAATACGGCAGTGTGTCAGCATGACGTACACGTAGGATGAAAGAATAGGACCAGAACTTTAGTATTATACCACCCAAGTTACCTTAAAAACTTAGGTTTTGGAAATATGTGTGATTAAATTAGTCGCTATGCGATGTGCGGACAACGATTTGTCTAAGTATGACATGAAATATAATAATAAATACGGAGGTGTGCCAACATTACGTACACGTAGGGTAATAGAATAGGACCAGAACTTCTGTATTATACCACCCAAAGTACCGTAAAAACTTAGGTTTTGGAAATATGGCTGATTAAATTAGTCGCTATGCGATGTGCGGACAACGATTTGCCGAAGTTTGACACGAAATATAAAAAAAATACGGAGGTGTGCCAACATGACGTACACATAGGATGATAGAATAGGTCCAGAACTTTAGTACTATACCACCCAAGTTACCTTAAAAACTTAGGTTTTGGAAATATGGGTGATTAAATTAGTCGCTATGCGATGTGCGGACAACGATTTGTTTAAGTTTGACACGAAATATAAAAAAAATACGGAGGTGTGCCAACATGACGTACACATAGGATGATAGAATAGGTCCGGAACTTCTGTATTATAACACCCAAGTTACTGTAAAAACTTAGGTTTTGGAAATATGGCTGATTAAAGTAGTCGCATTGAGATGTGCGGACAGAGATTTGTCGAAGTTTGACACGTAATATAAAAATAAATACGGACGTGTGCCAACATGACGTACACATAGGATGATAGAATAGGTCCAGAACTTTAGTACTATACCTTCCAAGTTACCGTAAAAACTTAGGTTTTGGAAATATGGCTGATTATAGTAGTCGAATTGAGATGTGCGGACAGCGATTTGTCAAAGTATGACATGAAAAATAAAATAAATACGGAAGGTTGCCAACATGACGTACACATAGGATGATAGAATGGGTCCTGAAATTTAGTATTATACCACCCAAGTTACCTCAAAAACTTAGGCTTTGGAAATATGGCTGATTAAAGTAGTCGCATTGAGATGTGCGGACAACGATTTGTCTAAGTTTGACATGAAATATAAAAATAAATACGGAATTGTGGATACATGACGTACACATAGGGTGATAGAATAGGACCAGAACTTCTGTATTATACCACCCAAGTTACCGTAAAAACTTAGGTTTTGGAAATATGGCTGATTAAAGTAGTCGCATTGAGATGTGCGGTCAGCGATTTGTCAAAGTATGACATGAAAAATAAAATAAATACGGCAGTGTGTCAGCATGACGTACACGTAGGATGAAAGAATAGGACCAGAACTTTAGTACTATACCACCCAGGTTACCTTAAAAACTTAGGTTTTGGAAATATGGGTGATTAAATTAGTCGCTATGCAATGTGCGGACAACGATTTGTCTAAGTATGACATGAAATATAATAATAAATACGTAGGTGTGCCAACATTACGTACACGTAGGGGTGATAGAATAGGACCAGAACTTCTGTATTATACCACCCAAGTTACCGTAAAAACTTAGGTTTTGGAAATATGGCTGATTAAATTAGTCGCTATACGATGTGCGGACAACGATTTGCCGAAGTTTGACACGAAATATAAAAAAAATACGGAGGTGTGCCAACATGACGTACACATAGGATGATAGAATAGGTCCAGAACTTTAGTACTATACCACCCAAGTTACCGTAAAAACTTAGGTTTTGGAAATATGGGTGATTAAATTAGTCGCTATGCGATGTGCGGACAACGATTTGTCTAAGTATGACATGAAATATAATAATAAATACGTAGGTGTGCCAACATTACGTACACGTAGGGTGATAGAATATGACCAGAACTTCTGTATTATACCACCCAAGTTACCGTAAAAACTTAGGTTTTGGAAATATGGCTGATTAAATTAGTCGCATTGAGATGTGCGGACAACGATTTGTCGAAGTTTGACACGAAATATAAAAAAAATACGGAGGTGTGCCAACATGACATACACATAGGATGATAGAATAGGTCCAGAACTTCAGTACTATACCACCCAAGTTACCGTAAAAACTTAGGTTTTGGAAATATGGCTGATTAAAGTAGTCGCATTGAGATGTGCGGACAGCGATTTGTCTAAGTTTGACATGAAATATAAAAATAAATACGGAATGGTGGATACATGACGTACACATAGGGTGATAGAATAGGATTAGAACTTCTGTATTATACCACCCAAGTTACCGTAAAAACTTAGGTTTTGGAAATATGGGTGATTAAATTAGTCGCTATGCGATGTGCGGACAACGATTTGTCTAAGTTTGACATGAAATATAAAAATAAATACGGAATTGTGGATTAATGACGTACACATAGGGTGATAGAATAGGACCAGAACTTCTGTATTATACCACCCAAGTTACCGTAAAAACTTAGGTTTTGGAGATATGGCTGATTAAAGTAGTCTCATTGAGATGTGCGGACAGCGATTTGTCAAAGTATGACATGAAAAATAAAATAAATACGGAAGTGTGCCAACATGAGGTACACATAGGATGAAAGAATAGGACCAGAACTTTAGTACTATACCACCCAAGTTACCTTAAAAACTTAGGTTTTGGAAATATGGGTGATTAAATTAGTCGCTATGCGATGTGCGGACAACGATTTGTCTAAGTATGACATGAAATATAATAATAAATACGGAGGTGTGCCAACATTACGTACACGTAGGGTGATAGAATAGGACCAGAACTTCTGTATTATACCACCCAAGTTACCGTTAAAACCTAGGTTTCGGATATATGGCTGATTAAAGTAGTCGCATTGAGATGTGCGGACAGAGATTTGTCGAAGTTTGACACGAAATATAAAAAAAATACGGAGGCGTGCCAACATGACGTACACATAGTATGATAGAATAGGTCCAGAACTTTAGTACTATACCACCCGAGTTACCGTAAAAACTTAGGTTTTGGAAATATGGCTGATTAAAGTAGTCGAATTGAGATGTGCGGACAGCGATTTGTCAAAGTATGACATGAAAAATAAAATAAATACGGAAGTGTGCCAACATGACGTACACATAGGATGATAGAATAGGTCCTGAAATTTAGTATTATACCACCCAAGTTACCTTAAAAACTTAGGTTTTGGAAATATGGCTGATTAAAGTAGTCGCATTGAGATGTGCGGACAACGATTTGTCTTAAGTTTGACATGAAATATAAAAATAAATACGGAATTGTGAATACATGACGTACACATAGGGTGATAGAATAGGACCAGAACTTCTGTATTATACCACCCAAGTTACCGTAAAAACTTAGGTTTTGGAAATATGGCTGATTAAAGTAGTCGCATTGAGATGTGCGGACAGCGATTTGTCAAAGTATGACATGAAAAATAAAATAAATACGGCAGTGTGTCAGCATGACGTACACGTGGGATGAAAGAATAGGACCAGAACTTTAGTACTATACCACACAAGTTACCTTAAAAACTTAGGTTTTGGAAATATGGGTGATTAAATTAGTCGCTATGCGATGTGCGGACAACGATTTGTCTAAGTATGACATGAAATAAAATAATAAATACGGAGGTGTGCCAACATTACGTACACGTAGGGTGATAGAATAGGACCAGAACTTCTGTATTATACCACCCAAGTTACCGTAAAAACTTAGGTTTTGGAAATATGGCTGATTAAATTAGTCGCTATGCGATGTGCGGACAACGATTTGTCGAAGTTTGACACGAAATATAAAAAAATACGGAGGTGTGCCAACATGACGTACACATAGGATGATAGAATAGGTCCAGAACTTTAGTACTATACCACCCAAGTTACCGTAAAAACTTAGGTTTTGGAAATATGGGTGATTAAATTAGTCGCTATGCGATGTGCGGACAACGATTTGTCTAAGTTTGACATAAAATATAAAATAAATACGGCAGTGTTACAGCATGACGTACACGTAGGGTGATGAAATAGGACCAGAACTTTAGTACTATACCACCCAAGTTACCTTAAAAACTTAGGTTTTGGAAATACGGGTGATTAAAATAGTCGCTTTGGATGTGTGGACAGTGATCCACCTAAGTTTGACATAAAATATAAAATAAATACGGCAGTGTGTCAGCATGACGTACACGTAGGGTGATGAAATAGGACCAGAACTTCTGTATTATAACACCCAAGTTACCGTAAAAACTTAGGTTTTGGAAATATGGCTGATTAAAGTAGTCGAATTGAGATGTGCGGACAGCGATTTGTCAAAGTATGACATGAAAAATAAAATAAATACGGAAGTGTGCCAACATGACGTACACATAGGATGATAGAATACGTCCTGAAATTTAGTATTATACCACCCAAGTTACCTTAAAAACTTAGGTTTTGGAAATATGGCTGATTAAAGTAGTCGCATTGAGATTGCGGACAACGATTTGTCTAAGTTTGACATAAAATATAAAATAAATACGGCAGTGTGTCAGCATGACGTACACGTAGGATGAAAGAATAGGACCAGAACTTTAGTACTATACCACCCAAGTTACCTTAAAAACTTAGGTTTTGGAAATACGGGTGATTAAAATAGTCGCTTTGGATGTGTGGACAGTGATCCACCTAAGTTTGACATAAAATATAAAATAAATACGGCAGTGTGTCAGCATGACGTACACGTAGGGTGATGAAATAGGACCAGAACTTCTGTATTATAACACCCAAGTTACCGTAAAAACTTAGGTTTTGGAAATATGGCTGATTAAAGTAGTCGAATTGAGATGTGCGGACAGCGATTTGTCAAAGTATGACATGAAAAATAAAATAAATACGGAAGTGTGCCAACATGACGTACACATAGGATGATAGAATAGGTCCTGAAATTTAGTATTATACCACCCAAGTTACCTCAAAAACTTAGGTTTTGGAAATATGGCTGATTAAAGTAGTCGCATTGAGATGTGCGGACAACGATTTGTCTAAGTTTGACATGAAATATAAAAATAAATACGGAATTGTGGATACATGACGTACACATAGGGTGATAAAATAGGACCAGAACTTCTGTATTATACCACCCAAGTTACCGTAAAAACTTAGGTTTTGGAAATATGGCTGATTAAAGTAGTCGCATTGAGATGTGCGGACAGCGATTTGTCAAAGTATGACATAAAAATAAAATAAATACGGCAGTGTGTCAGCATGACGTACACGTAGGATGAAAGAGTAGGACCAGAACTTTAGTACTATACCACCCAAGTTACCGTAAAAACTTAGGTTTTGGAAATATGGCTGATTAAAGTAGTCGCATTGAGATGTGCGGACAGCGATTTGTCAAAGTATGACATAAAAATAAAATAAATACGGCAGTGTGTCAGCATGACGTACACGTAGGATGAAAGAGTAGGACCAGAACTTTAGTACTACACCACCCAAGTTACCTTAAAAACTTAGGTTTTGGAAATATGGGTGATTAAATTAGTCGCTATGCGATGTGCGGACAACGATTTGTCTAAGTATGACATGAAATATAATAATAAATACGGAGGTGTGCCAACATTACGTACACGTAGGGTGATAGAATAGGACCAGAACTTCTGTATTATACCACCCAAGTTACCGTAAAAACTTAGATTTCGGAAATATGGCTGATTAAAGTAGTCGCATTGAGATGTGCGGACAGAGATTTGTCGAAGTTTGACACGAAATATAAAAAAAATATGGAGGTGTGCCAACATGACATACACATAGGATGATAGAATAGGTCCAGAACTTTAGTACTATACCACCCAAGTTACCGTAAAAACTTAGGTTTTGGAAATATGGCTGATTAAAGTAGTCGCATTGAGATGTGCGGACAGCGATTTGTCTAAGTTTGACATGAAATATAAAAATAAATACGGAATTGTGGTTACATGACGTACACATAGGGTGATAGAATAGGACCAGAACTTCTGTATTATACCACCCAAGTTACCGTAAACACCTAGGTTTTGGAAATACGGGTGATTAAATTAGTCGCTATGCGATGTGCGGACAACGATTTGTCTAAGTTTGACATAAAATATAAAATAAATACGGCAGTGTGTCAGCATGACGTACACGTAGGGTGATGAAATAGGACCAGAACTTCTGTATTATAACACCCAAGTTACCGTAAAAACTTAGGTTTTGGAAATATGGCTGATTAAAGTAGTCGAATTGAGATGTGCGGACAGCGATTTGTCAAAGTATGACATGAAAAATAAAATAAATACGGAAGTGTGCCAACATGACGTACACATAGGATAATAGAATAGGTCCTGAAATTTAGTATTATACCACCCAAGTTACCTTAAAAACTTAGGTTTTGGAAATATGGCTGATTAAAGTAGTCGCATTGAGATTGCGGACAACGATTTGTCTAAGTTTGACATAAAATATAAAATAAATACGGCAGTGTGTCAGCATGACGTACACGTAGGATGAAAGAATAGGACCAGAACTTTAGTACTATACCACCCAAGTTACCTTAAAAACTTAGGTTTTGGAAATACGGGGGATTAAAATAGTCGCTTTGGATGTGTGGACAGTGATCCAGCTAAGTTTGACATAAAATATAAAATAAATACGGCAGTGTGTCAGCATGACGTACACGTAGGGTGATGAAATAGGACCAAAACTTCTGTATTATAACACCCAAGTTACCGTAAAAACTTAGGTTTTGGAAATATGGCTGATTAAAGTAGTCGAATTGAGATGTGCGGACAGCGATTTGTCAAAGTATGACATGAAAAATAAAATAAATACGGAAGTGTGCCAACATGACGTACACATAGGATGATACAATAGGTCCTGAAATTTAGTATTATACCACCCAAGTTACCTTAAAAACTTAGGTTTTGGAAATATGGCTGATTAAAGTAGTCGCATTGAGATGTGCGGACAACGATTTGTCTAAGTTTGACATGAAATATAAAAATAAATACGGAATTGTGGATATATGACGTACACATAGGGTGATAAAATAGGACCAGAACTTCTGTATTATACCACCCAAGTTACCGTAAAAACTTAGGTTTTGGAAATATGGCTGATTAAAGTAGTCGCATTGAGATGTGCGGACAGCGATTTGTCAAAGTATGACATAAAAATAAAATAAATACGGCAGTGTGTCAGCATGACGTACACGTAGGATGAAAGAGTAGGACCAGAACTTTAGTACTATACCACCCAAGTTACCTTAAAAACTTAGGTTTTGGAAATATGGGTGATTAAATTAGTCGCTATGCGATGTGCGGACAACGATTTGTCTAAGTATTACATGAAATATAATAATAAATACGGAGGTGTGCCAACATTACGTACACGTAGGGTGATAGAATAGGACCAGAACTTCTGTATTATACCACCCAAGTTACCGTAAAAACTTAGATTTCGGAAATATGGCTGATTAAAGTAGTCGCATTGAGATGTGCGGACAGAGATTTGTCGAAGTTTGACACGAAATACAAAAAAATACGGAGGTGTGCCAACATGACATACACATAGGATGATAGAATAGGTCCAGAACTTTAGTACTATACCACCCAAGTTACCGTAAAAACTTAGGTTTTGGAAATATGGCTGATTAAAGTAGTCGCATTGAGATGTGCGGACAGCGATTTGTCTAAGTTTGACATGAAATATAAAAATAAATACGGAATTGTGGATACATGACGTACACATAGGGTGATAGAATAGGACCAGAACTTCTGTATTATACCACCCAAGTTACCGTAAACACCTAGGTTTTGGAAATACGGGTGATTAAATTAGTCGCTATGCGATGTGCGGACAACGATTTGTCTAAGTTTGACATAAAATATAAAATAAATACGGCAGTGTGTCAGCATGACGTACACGTAGGGTGATGAAATAGGACCAGAACTTCTGTATTATAACACCCAAGTTACCGTAAAAACTTAGGTTTTGGAAATATGGCTGATTAAAGTAGTCGAATTGAGATGTGCGGACAGCGATTTGTCAAAGTATGACATGAAAAATAAAATAAATACGGAAGTGTGCCAACATGACGTACACATAGGATGATAGAATAGGTCCTGAAATTTAGTATTATACCACCCAAGATACCTTAACAACTTAGGTTTTGGAAATATGGCTGATTAAAGTAGTCGCATTGAGATTGCGGACAACGATTTGTCTAAGTTTGACATAAAATATAAAATAAATACGGCAGTGTGTCAGCATGACGTACACGTAGGATGAAAGAATAGGACCAGAACTTTAGTACTATACCACCCAAGTTACCTTAAAAACTTAGGTTTTGGAAATACGGGTGATTAAAATAGTCGCTTTGGATGTGTGGACAGTGATCCACCTAAGTTTGACATAAAATATAAAATAAATACGGCAGTGTGTCAGCATGACGTACACGTAGGGTGATGAAATAGGACCAGAACTTCTGTATTATAACACCCAAGTTACCGTAAAAACTTAGGTTTTGGAAATATGGCTGATTAAAGTAGTCAAATTGAGATGTGCGGACAGCGATTTGTCAAAGTATGACATGAAAAATAAAATAAATACGGAAGTGTGCCAACATGACGTACACATAGGATGATAGAATAGGTCCTGAAATTTAGTATTATACCACCCAAGTTACCTTAAAAACTTAGGTTTTGGAAATATGGCTGATTAAAGTAGTCGCATTGAGATGTGCGGACAACGATTTGTCTAAGTTTGACATGAAATATAAAAATAAATACGGAATTGTGGATACATGACGTACACATAGGGTGATAAAATAGGACCAGAACTTCTGTATTATACCACCCAAGTTACCGTAAAAACTTAGGTTTTGGAAATATGGCTGATTAAAGTAGTCGCATTGAGATGTGCGGACAGCGATTTGTCAAAGTATGACATAAAAATAAAATAAATACGGCAGTGTGTCAGCATGACGTACACGTAGGATGAAAGAGTAGGACCAGAACTTTAGTACTATACCACCCAAGTTACCTTAAAAACTTAGGTTTTGGAAATATGGGTGATTAAATTAGTCGCTATGCGATGTGCGGACAACGATTTGTCTAAGTATGACATGAAATATAATAATAAATACGGAGGTGTGCCAACATTACGTACACGTAGGGTGATAGAATAGGACCAGAACCTCTGTATTATACCACCCAAGTTACCGTAAAAACTTAGATTTCGGAAATATGGATGATTAAAGTAGTCGCATTGAGATGTGCGGACAGAGATTTGTCGAAGTTTGACACGAAATATAAAAAAAATACGGAGGTGTGCCAACATGACATACACATAGGATGATAGAATAGGTCCAAAACTTTAGTACTATACCACCCAAGTTACCGTAAAAACTTAGGTTTTGGAAATATGGCTGATTAAAGTAGTCGCATTGAGATGTGCGGACAGCGATTTGTCTAAGTTTGACATGAAATATAAAAATAAATACGGAATTGTGGATACATGACGTACACATAGGGTGATAGAATAGGACCAGAACTTCTGTATTATACCACCCAAGTTACCGTAAACACCTAGGTTTTGGAAATACGGGTGATTAAATTAGTCGCTATGCGATGTGCGGACAACGATTTGTCTAAGTTTGACATAAAATATAAAATAAATACGGCAGTGTGTCAGCATGACGTACACGTAGCGTGATGAAATAGGACCAGAACTTCTGTATTATAACACCCAAGTTACCGTAAAAACTTAGGTTTTGGAAATATGGCTGATTAAAGTAGTCGAATTGAGATGTGCGGACAGCGATTTGTCAAAGTATGACATGAAAAATAAAATAAATACGGAAGTGTGCCAACATGACGTACACATAGGATGATAGAATAGGTCCTGAAATTTAGTATTATACCACCCAAGTTACCTTAAAAACTTAGGTTTTGGAAATATGGCTGATTAAAGTAGTCGCATTGAGATTGCGGACAACGATTTGTCTAAGTTTGACATAAAATATAAAATAAATACGGCAGTGTGTCAGCATGACGTACACGTAGGATGAAAGAATAGGACCAAAACTTTAGTACTATACCACCCAAGTTACCTTAAAAACTTAGGTTTTGGAAATACGGGTGATTAAAATAGTCGCTTTGGATGTGTGGACAGTGATCCACCTAAGTTTGACATAAAATATAAAATAAATACGGCAGTGTGTCAGCATGACGTACACGTAGGGTGATGAAATAGGACCAAAACTTCTGTATTATAACACCCAAGTTACCGTAAAAACTTAGGTTTTGGAAATATGGCTGATTAAAGTAGTCGAATTGAGATGTGCGGACAGCGATTTGTCAAAGTATGACATGAAAAATAAAATAAATACGGAAGTGTGCCAACATGACGTACACATAGGATGATAGAATAGGTCCTGAAATTTAGTATTATACCACCCAAGTTACCTTAAACACTTAGGTTTTGGAAATATGGCTGATTAAAGTAGTCGCATTGAGATGTGCGGACAACGATTTGTCTAAGTTTGACATGAAATATAAAAATAAATACGGAATTGTGGATACATGACGTACACATAGGGTGATAAAATAGGACCAGAACTTCTGTATTATACAACCCAAGTTACCGTAAAAACTTAGGTTTTGGAAATATGGCTGATTAAAGTAGTCGCATTGAGATGTGCGGACAGCGATTTGTCAAAGTATGACATAAAAAAAAATAAATACGGCAGTGTGTCAGCATGACGTACACGTAGGATGAAAGAGTAGGACCTGAACTTTAGTACTATACCACCCAAGTAACCTTAAAAATTTAGGTTTTGGAAATATGGGTGATTAAATTAGTCGCTATGCGATGTGCGGACAACGATTTGTCTAAGTATTACATGAAATATAATAATAAATACGGAGGTGTGCCAACATTACGTACACGTAGGGTGATAGAATAGGACCAGAACTTCTGTATTATACCACCCAAGTTACCGTAAAAACTTAGATTTCGGAAATATGGCTGATTAAAGTAGTCGCATTGAGATGTGCGGACAGAGATTTGTCGAAGTTTGACACGAAATATAAAAAAATACGGAGGTGTGCCAACATGACATACACATAGGATGATAGAATAGGTCCAGAACTTTAGTACTATACCACCCAAGTTACCGTAAAAACTTAGGTTTTGGAAATATGGCTGATTAAAGTAGTCGCATTGAGATGTGCGGACAGCGATTTGTCTAAGTTTGACATGAAATATAAAAATAAATACGGAATTGTGGATACATGACGTACACATAGGGTGATAGAATAGGACCAGAACTTCTGTATTATACCACCCAAGTTACCGTAAACACCTAGGTTTTGGAAATACGGGTGATTAAATTAGTCGCTATGCGATGTGCGGACAACGATTTGTCTAAGTTTGACATAAAATATAAAATAAATACGGCAGTGTGTCAGCATGACGTACACGTAGGATGAAAGAATAGGACCAGAACTTTAGTACTATACCACCCAAGTTACCTTAAAAACTTAGGTTTTGGAAATACGGGTGATTAAAATAGTCGCTTTGGATGTGTGGACAGTGATCCACCTAAGTTTGACATAAAATATAAAATAAATACGGCAGTGTGTCAGCATGACGTACACGTAGGGTGATGAAATAGGACCAGAACTTCTGTATTATAACACCCAAGTTACCGTAAAAACTTAGGTTTTGGAAATATGGCTGATTAAAGTAGTCAAATTGAGATGTGCGGACAGCGATTTGTCAAAGTATGACATGAAAAATAAAATAAATACGGAAGTGTGCCAACATGACGTACACATAGGATGATAGAATAGGTCCTGAAATTTAGTATTATACCACCCAAGTTACCTTAAAAACTTAGGTTTTGGAAATATGGCTGATTAAAGTAGTCGCATTGAGATGTGCGGACAACGATTTGTCTAAGTTTGACATGAAATATAAAAATAAATACGGAATTGTGGATACATGACGTACACATAGGGTGATAAAATAGGACCAGAACTTCTGTATTATACCACCCAAGTTACCGTAAAAACTTAGGTTTTGGAAATATGGCTGATTAAAGTAGTCGCATTGAGATGTGCGGGCAGCGATTTGTCAAAGTATGACATAAAAATAAAATAAATACGGCAGTGTGTCAGCATGACGTACACGTAGGATGAAAGAGTAGGACCAGAACTTTAGTACTATACCACCCAAGTTACCTTAAAAACTTAGGTTTTGGAAATATGGGTGATTAAATTAGTCGCTATGCGATGTGCGGACAACGATTTGTCTAAGTATGACATGAAATATAATAATAAATACGGAGGTGTGCCAACATTACGTACACGTAGGGTGATAGAATAGGACCAGAACTTCTGTATTATACCACCCAAGTTACCGTAAAAACTTAGATTTCGGAAATATGGCTGATTAAAGTAGTCGCATTGAGATGTGCGGACAGAGATTTGTCGAAGTTTGACACGAAATATAAAAAAAATACGGAGGTGTGCCAACATGACATACACATAGGATGATAGAATAGGTCCAGAACTTTAGTACTATACCACCCAAGTTACCGTAAAAACTTAGGTTTTGGAATTATGGCTGATTAAAGTAGTCGCATTGAGATGTGCGGACAGCGATTTGTCTAAGTTTGACATGAAATATAAAAATAAATACGGAATTGTGGATACATGACGTACACATAGGGTGATAGAATAGGACCAGAACTTCTGTATTATATCACCCAAGTTACCGTAAACACCTAGGTTTTGGAAATACGGGTGATTAAATTAGTCGCTATGCGATGTGCGGACAACGATTTGTCTAAGTTTGACATGAAATATAAAAATAAATACGGAATTGTGGATTCATGACGTACACATAGGGTGATAGAATAGGACCAGAACTTCTGTATTATACCACCCAAGTTACCGTAAGAACTTAGGTTTTGGAGATATGGCTGATTAAAGTAGTCGAATTGAGATGTGCGGACAGCGATTTGTCAAAGTATGACATGAAAAATAAAATAAATACGGAAGTGTGCCAACATGACGTACACATAGGATGAAAGAATAGGACCAGAACTTTAGTACTATACCACCCAAGTTACCTTAAAAACTTAGGTTTTGGAAATATGGGTGATTAAATTAGTCGCTATGCGATGTGCGGACAACGATTTGTCTAAGTATGACATGAAATATAATAATAAATACGGAGGTGTGCCAACATTACGTACACGTAGGGTGATAGAATAGGACCAGAACTTCTGTATTATACCACCCAAGTTACCGTAAAAACTTAGATTTCCGAAATATGGCTGATTAAAGTATTCGCATTGAGATGTGCGGACAGAGATTTGTCGAAGTTTGACACGAAATATAAAAAAAATACGGAGGTGTGCCAACATGACGTACACATAGGATGATAGAATAGGTCCAGAACTTTAGTACTATACCACCCAAGTTACCGTAAAAACTTAGGTTTTGGAAATATGGCTGATTAAAGTAGTCGCATTGAGATGTGCGGACAGCGATTTGTCAAAGTATGACATGAAAAATAAAATAAACACGGAAGTGTGCCAACATGACGTACACATAGGATGATAGAATAGGTCCTGAAATTTAGTATTATACCACCCAAAATACCTTAAATACTTAGGTTTTGGAAATATGGCTGATTAAAGTAGTCGCATTGAGATGTGCGGACAACGATTTGTCTAAGTTTGACATGAAATATAAAAATAAATACGGAATCGTGGATACATGACGTACACATAGGGTGAAAGAATAGGACCAGAACTTCTGTATTATACCACCCAAGTTACCGTAAAAACTTAGGTTTTGGAAATATGGGTGAATAAATTAGTCGCATTGAGATGTGCGGACAGAGATTTGTCGAAGTTTGACACGAAATATAAAAAAAATACGGAGGTGTGCCAACATGACGTACACATAGGATGATAGAATAGGTCCAGAACTTTAGTACTATACCACCCAAGTTACCGTAAAAACTTAGGTTTTGGAAATATGGCTGATTAAAGTAATCGCATTGAGATGTGCGGACAGCGATTTGTCAAAGTTTGACATGAAATATAAAAATAAATACGGAATTGTGGATACATGACGTACACATAGGGTGATAAAATAGGACCAGAACTTCTGTATTATACCACCCAAGTTACCGTAAAAACTTAGGTTTTGGAAATATGGGTGATTAAATTAGTCGCTATGCGATGTGCGGTCAACGATTTGTCTAAGTTTGACATAAAATATAAAATAAATACGGCAGTGTGTCAGCTTGACGTACACGTAGGATGGAAGAATAGGACCAGAACTTTAGTACTATACCACCCAAGTTACCTTAAAAACTTAGGTTTTGGAAATACGGGTGATTAAAATAGTCGCTTTGGATGTGTGGACAGTGATCCACCTAAGTTTGACATAAAATATAAAATAAATACGGCAGTGTGTCAGCATGACGTACACGTAGGGTGATGAAATAGGACCAGAACTTCTGTATTATACCACCCAAGTTACCGTAAAAACTTAGGTTTTGGAAATATGGGTGATTAAATTAGTCGCATTGAGATGCGAACAGCGATTTGTCAAAGTATGACATAAAAATAAAATAAATACGGCAGTGTGTCAGCATGACGTACACGTAGGATGAAAGAATAGGACCAGAACTTTAGTACTATACCACCCAAGTTACCTTAAAAACTTAGGTTTTGGAAATATGGGTGATTAAATTAGTCGCTATGCGATGTGCGGACAACGATTTGTCTAAGTATGACATGAAATATAATAATAAATACGGAGGTGTGCCAACATTACGTACACGTAGGGTGATAGAATAGGACCAGAACTTCTGTATTATACCACCCAAGTTACCGTAAAAACTTAGATTTCGGAAATATGGCTGATTAAAGTAGTCGCATTGAGATGTGCGGACAGAGATTTGTCGAAGTTTGACACGAAATATAAAAAAAATACGGAGGTGTGCCAACATGACATACACATAGGATGATAGAATAGGTCCAGAACTATAGTACTATACCACCCAAGTTACCGTAAAAACTTAGGTTTTGGAAATATGGCTGATTAAAGTAGTCGCATTTAGATGTTCGGACAGCGATTTGTCTAAGTTTGACATGAAATATAAAAATAAATTCGGAATTGTGGATACATGACGTACACATAGGGTGATAGAATAGGACCAGAACTTCTGTATTATACCACCCAAGTTACCGTAAAAACCTAGGTTTTGGAAATACGGGTGATTAAATTAGTCGCTATGCGATGTGCGGACAACGATTTGTCTAAGTTTGACATGAAATATAAAAATAAATACGGAATTGTGGATTCATGACGTACACATAGGGTGATAGAATAGGACCAGAACTTCTGTATAATACCACCCAAGTTACCGTAAAAACTTAGGTTTTGGAGATATGGCTGATTAAAGTAGTCTCATTGAGATGTGCGGACAGCGATTTGTCAAAGTATGACATGAAAAATAAAATAAATACGGAAGTGTGCCAACATGACGTACACATAGGATGAAAGAATAGGACCAGAACTTTAGTACTATACCACCCAAGTTACCTTAAAAACTTAGGTTTTGGAAATATGGGTGATTAAATTAGTCGCTATGCGATGTGCGGACAACGATTTGTCTAAGTATGACATGAAATATAATAATAAATACGGAGGTGTGCCAACATTACGTACACGTAGGGTGATAGAATAGGACCAGAACTTCTGTATTATACCACCCAAGTTACCGTAAAAACTTAGATTTCGGAAATATGGCTGATTAAAGTAGTCGCATTGAGATGTGCGGACAGAGATTTGTCGAAGTTTGACACGAAATATAAAAAAAAAATACGGAGGTGTGCCAACATGACGTACACATAGGATGATAGAATAGGTCCAGAACTTTAGTACTATACCACCCAAGTTACCGTAAAAACTTAGGTTTTGGAAATATGGCTGATTAAAGTAGTCGCATTGAGATGTGCGGACAGCGATTTGTCAAAGTATGACATGAAAAATAAAATAAATACGGAAGTGTGCCAACATGACGTACACATAGGATGATAGAATAGGTCCTGAAATTTAGTATTATACCACCCAAGTTACCTTAAAAACTTAGGTTTTGGAAATATGGCTGATTAAAGTAGTCGCATTGAGATGTGCGGACAACGATTTGTCTAAGTTTGACATGAAATATAAAAATAAATACGGAATCGTGGATACATGACGTACACATAGGGTGATAGAATAGGACCAGAACTTCTGTATTATACCACCCAAGTTACCGTAAAAACTTAGGTTTTGGAAATATGGGTGATTAAATTAGTCGCATTGAGATGTGCGGACAGAGATTTGTCGAAGTTTGACACGAAATATAAAAAAAATACGGAGGTGTGCCAACATGACGTACACATAGGATGATAGAATAGGTCCAGAACTTTAGTACTATACCACCCAAGTTACCGTAAAAACTTAGGTTTTGGAAATATGGCTGATTAAAGTAATCGCATTGAGATGTGCGGACAGCGATTTGTCTAAGTTTGACATGAAATATAAAAATAAATACGGAATTGTGGATACATGACGTACACATAGGGTGATAAAATAGGACCAGAACTTCTGTATTATACCACCCAAGTTACCGTAAAAACTTAGGTTTTGGAAATATGGGTGATTAAATTAGTCGCTATGCGATGTGCGGTCAACGATTTGTCTAAGTTTGACATAAAATATAAAATAAATACGGCAGTGTGTCAGCTTGACGTACACGTAGGATGGAAGAATAGGACCAGAACTTTAGTACTATACCACCCAAGTTACCTTAAAAACTTAGGTTTTGGAAATACGGGTGATTAAAATAGTCGCTTTGGATGTGTGGACAGTGATCCACCTAAGTTTGACATAAAATATAAAATAAATACGGCAGTGTGTCAGCATGACGTACACGTAGGGTGATGAAATAGGACCAGAACTTCTGTATTATACCACCCAAGTTACCGTAAAAACTTAGGTTTTGGAAATATGGGTGATTAAATTAGTCGCATTGAGATGTACGAACAGCGATTTGTCAAAGTATGACATAAAAATAAAATAAATACGGCAGTGTGTCAGCATGACGTACACGTAGGGTGATAGAATAGGACCAGAACTTCTGTATTATACCACCCAAGTTACCGTAAAAACTTAGATTTCGGAAATATGGCTGATTAAAGTAGTCGCATTGAGATGTGCGGACAGAGATTTGTCGAAGTTTGACACGAAATATAAAAAAAATACGGAGGTGTGCCAACATGACATACACATAGGATGATAGAATAGGTCCAGAACTATAGTACTATACCACCCAAGTTACCGTAAAAACTTAGGTTTTGGAAATATGGCTGATTAAAGTAGTCGCATTTAGATGTTCGGACAGCGATTTGTCTAAGTTTGACATGAAATATAAAAATAAATTCGGAATTGTGGATACATGACGTACACATAGGGTGATAGAATAGGACCAGAACTTCTGTATTATACCACCCAAGTTACCGTAAAAACCTAGGTTTTGGAAATACGGGTGATTAAATTAGTCGCTATGCGATGTGCGGACAACGATTTGTCTAAGTTTGACATGAAATATAAAAATAAATACGGAATTGTGGATTCATGACGTACACATAGGGTGATAGAATAGGACCAGAACTTCTGTATAATACCACCCAAGTTACCGTAAAAACTTAGGTTTTGGAGATATGGCTGATTAAAGTAGTCTCATTGAGATGTGCGGACAGCGATTTGTCAAAGTATGACATGAAAAATAAAATAAATACGGAAGTGTGCCAACATGACGTACACATAGGATGAAAGAATAGGACCAGAACTTTAGTACTATACCACCCAAGTTACCTTAAAAACTTAGGTTTTGGAAATATGGGTGATTAAATTAGTCGCTATGCGATGTGCGGACAACGATTTGTCTAAGTATGACATGAAATATAATAATAAATACGGAGGTGTGCCAACATTACGTACACGTAGGGTGATAGAATAGGACCAGAACTTCTGTATTATACCACCCAAGTTACCGTAAAAACTTAGATTTCGGAAATATGGCTGATTAAAGTAGTCGCATTGAGATGTGCGGACAGAGATTTGTCGAAGTTTGACACGAAATATAAAAAAAATACGGAGGTGTGCCAACATGACGTACACATAGGATGATAGAATAGGTCCAGAACTTTAGTACTATACCACCCAAGTTACCGTAAAAACTTAGGTTTTGGAAATATGGCTGATTAAAGTAGTCGCATTGAGATGTGCGGACAGCGATTTGTCAAAGTATGACATGAAAAATAAAATAAATACGGAAGTGTGCCAACATGACGTACACATAGGATGATAGAATAGGTCCTGAAATTTAGTATTATACCACCCAAGTTACCTTAAAAACTTAGGTTTTGGAAATATGGCTGATTAAAGTAGTCGCATTGAGATGTGCGGACAACGATTTGTCTAAGTTTGACATGAAATATAAAAATAAATACGGAATCGTGGATACATGACGTACACATAGGGTGATAGAATAGGACCAGAACTTCTGTATTATACCACCCAAGTTACCGTAAAAACTTAGGTTTTGGAAATATGGGTGATTAAATTAGTCGCATTGAGATGTGCGGACAGAGATTTGTCGAAGTTTGACACGAAATATAAAAAAAATACGGAGGTGTGCCAACATGACGTACACATAGGATGATAGAATAGGTCCAGAACTTTAGTACTATACCACCCAAGTTACCGTAAAAACTTAGGTTTTGGAAATATGGCTGATTATAAAGTAATCGCATTGAGATGTGCGGACAGCGATTTGTCTAAGTTTGACATGAAATATAAAAATAAATACGGAATTGTGGATACATGACGTACACATAGGGTGATAAAATAGGACCAGAACTTCTGTATTATACCACCCAAGTTACCGTAAAAACTTAGGTTTTGGAAATATGGGTGATTAAATTAGTCGCTATGCGATGTGCGGTCAACGATTTGTCTAAGTTTGACATAAAATATAAAATAAATACGGCAGTGTGTCAGCTTGACGTACACGTAGGATGGAAGAATAGGACCAGAACTTTAGTACTATACCACCCAAGTTACCTTAAAAACTTAGGTTTTGGAAATACGGGTGATTAAAATAGTCGCATTGAGATGTACGGACAGAGATTTGTCGAAGTTTGACACGAAATATAAAAAAAATACGGAGGTGTGCCAACATGACGTACACATAGGATGATAGAATAGGTCCAGAACTTTAGTACTATACCACCCAAGTTACCGTAAAAACCTAGGTTTTGGAAATATGGCTGATTAAAGTAGTCGCATTGAGATATGCGGACAGCGATATGTCTAAGCTTGACATGAAATATAAAAATAAATACGGAATTGTGGATACATGACGTACACATAGGGTGATAGAATAGGACCAGAACTTCTGTATTATACAACCCAAGTTACCGTAAAAACTTAGGTTTTGGAAATATGGCTGATTAAATTAGTCGCTATGCGATGTGCGGACAACGATTTGTCTAAGTTTGACATGAAATATAACAATAAATACGGAATTGTGGATTCATGACGTACACATAGGGTGATATAATAGGACCAGAACTTCTGTATTATACCACCCAAGTTACCGTAAAAACTTAGGTTTTGGAAATATGGCTGATTAAAGTAGTCGCATTGAGATGTGCGGACAGCGATTTGTCAAAGTATGACATGAAAAATAAAATAAATACGGAAGTGTGCCAACATGACGTACACATAGATTGAAAGAATAGGACCAGAACTTTAGTACTATACCACCCAAGTTACCTTAAAAACTTAGGTTTTGGAAATATGGGTGATTAAATTAGTCGCTATGCGATGTGCGGACAACGATTTGTCTAAGTATGACATGAAATATAATAATAAATACGGAGGTGTGCCAACATTACGTACACGTAGGGTGATAGAATAGGACCAGAACTTCTGTATTATACCACCCAAGTTACCGTAAAAATTAGGTTTTGCAAATATGGCTGATTAAAGTAGTCGCATTGAGATGAGCGGACAGAGGTTTGTCGAAGTTTGACACGAAATATAAAAAAAATACGGAGGTGTGCCAACATGACGTACACATAGGATGATAGAATAGGTCCAGAACTTTAGTACTATACCACCCAAGTTACCGTAAAAACTTAGGTTTTGGAAATATGGGTGATTAAATTAGTCGCTATGCGATGTGCGGACAACGATTTGTCTAAGTTTGACATGAAATATAACAATAAATACGGAATTGTGGATTCATGACGTACACATAGGGTGATATAATAGGACCAGAACTTCTGTATTATACCACCCAAGTTACCGTAAAAACTTAGGTTTTGGAAATATGGGTGATTAAATTAGTCGCTATGCGATGTGGGGACAACGATTTGTCTAAGTTTGACATGAAATATAAAAATAAATACGGAATTGTGGATACATGACGTACACATAGGGTGATAGAATAGGACCAGAACTTCTGTATTATACCACCCAAGTTACCGTAAAAACTTAGGTTTTGGAAATATGGCTGATTAAAGTAGTCGCATTGAGATGTACGGACAGAGATTTGTCGAAGTTTGACACGAAATATAAAAAAAATACGGAGGTGTGCCAACATGACGTACACATAGGATGATAGAATAGGTCCAGAACTTTAGTACTATACCACCCAAGTTACCGTAAAAACTTAGGTTTTGGAAATATGGCTGATTAAAGTAGTCGCATTGAGATGTGCGGACAGCGATTTGTCTAAGTTTGACATGAAATATAAAAATAAATACGGAATTGTGGATACATGACGTACACATAGGGTGATAGAATAGGACCAGAACTTCTGTATTATACCACCCAAGTTACCGTAAAAACTTAGGTTTTGGAAATATGGGTGATTAAATTAGTCGCTATGCGATGTGCGGACAACGATTTGTCTAAGTTTGACATGAAATATAACAATAAATACGGAATTGTGGATACATGACGTACAATAGGGTGATAGAATGGGACCAGAACTTCTGTATTATACCACCCAAGTTACCGTAAAAACTTAGGTTTTGGAAATATGGCTGATTAAAGTAGTCGCATTGAGATGTGCGGACAGCGATTTGTCTAAGTTTGACATGAAATATAAAAATAAATACGGAATTGTGGATACATGACGTACACATAGGGTGATAGAATAGGACCAGAACTTCTGTATTATACCACCCAAGTTACCGTAAAAACTTAGGTTTTGGAAATATGGGTGATTAAATTAGTCGCTATGCGATGTGCGGAAAACGATTTGTCTAAGTTTGACATGAAATATAAAAATAAATACGGAATTGTGGATACATGACGTACACATAGGGTGATAGAATAGGACCAGAACTTCTGTATTATACCACCCAAGTTACCGTAAAAACTTAGGTTTTGGAAATATGGGTGATTAAATTAGTCGCTATGCGATGTGTGGAAAACGATTTGTCTAAGTTTGACATGAAATATAAAAATAAATACGGAATTGTGGATACATGACGTACACATAGGGTGATAGAATAGGACCAGAACTTCTGTAATATACCACCCAAGTTACCGTAAAAACTTAGGTTTTGGAAATATGGCTGATTAAATTAGTCGCTATGCGATGTGCGGACAACGATTTTTCGAAGTTTGACACGAAATATAAAAAAAATACGGAGGTGTGCAAACATGACGTACACATAGGATGATAGAATAGGTCCAGAACTTTAGTACTATACCACCCAAGTTACTGTAAAAACTTAGGTTTTGGAAATATGGGTGATTAAAATAGTCGCTTTGGATGTGTGGACAGTGATCCACCTAAGTTTTGACATAAAATATAAAATAAATACGGCAGTGTGTCAGCATGACGTACACGTAGGATGAAAGAATAGGACCAGAACTTTAGTACTATACCACCCAAGTTACCTTAAAAACTTAGGTTTTGGAAATATGGGTGATTAAATTAGTCGCTATGCGATGTGCGGACAACGATTTGTCTAAGTATGACATGAAATATAATAATAAATACGGAGGTGTGCCAACATTACGTACACGTAGGGTGATAGAATAGGACCAGAACATCTGTATTATACCACCCAAGTTACCATAAAAACTTAGGTTTTGGAAATATGGGTGATTAAAGTAGTCGCATTGAGATGTGCGGACAGCGATTTGTCAAAGTATGACATGAAAAATAAAATAAATACGGAATTGTGGATACATGACGTACACATAGGGTGATAGAATAGGACCAGAACTTTTGTATTATACCACCCAAGTTACCGTAAAAACTTAGGTTTTGGAAATATGGCTGATTAAAGTAGTCGCATTGAGATGTGCGGACAGAGATTTGTCGAAGTTTGACACGAAATATAAAAAAATACGGAGGTGTGCCAACATGACGTACACATAGGATGATAGAATAGGTCCAGAACTTTAGTACTATACCACCCAAGTTACCGTAAAAACTTAGGTTTTGGAAATATGGCTGATTAAAGTAGTCGCATTGAGATGTGCGGACAGCGATTTGTCTAAGTTTGACATGAAATATAAAAATAAATACGGAATTGTGGATACATGACGTACACATAGGGTGATAGAATAGGACCAGAACTTCTGTATTATACCACCCAAGTTACCGTAAAAACTTAGGTTTTGGAAATATGGCTGATTAAAGTAGTCGCAATGAGATGTGCGGACAGAGATTTGTCGAAGTTTGACACGAAATATAAAAAAAATACGGAGGTGTGCCAACATGACGTACACATAGGATGATAGAATAGGTCCAGAACTTTAGTACTATACCACCCAAGTTACCGTAAAAACTTAGGTTTTGGAAATATGGCTGATTAAAGTAGTCGCATTGAGATGTGCGGACAGCGATTTGTCTAAGTTTGACATGAAATATAAAAATAAATACGGAATTGTGGATACATGACGTACACATAGGGTGATAGAATAGGATCAGAACTTCTGTATTATACCACCCAAGTTACCGTAAAAACTTAGGTTTTGGAAATATGGGTGATTAAATTAGTCGATATGCGATGTGCGGACAACAATTTGTCGAGGTTTGACACGAAATATAAAAAAAATACGGAGGTGTGCCAACATGACGTACACATAGGATGATAGAATAGGTCCAGAACTTTAGTACTATACCACCCAAGTTACCGTAAAAACTTAGGTTTTGGAAATATGGCTGATTAAAGTAGTCGCATTGAGATGTGCGAACAGCGATTTGTCTAAGTTTGACATGAAATATAAAAATAAATACGGAATTGTGGATACATGACGTACACATAGGGTGAAAGAATAGGACCAGAACTTCTGTATTATACCACCCAAGTTACCGTAAAAACTTAGGTTTTGGAAATATGGGTGATTAAATTAGTCGATATGCGATGTGCGGACAACGATTTGTCTAAGTTTGACATGAAATATAAAAATAAATACGGAATTGTGGATACATGACGTACACTTAGGGTGATAGAATAGGACCAGAACTTCTGTATTATACCACCCAAGTTACCGTAAAAAGTTAGGTTTTGGAAATATGGCTGATTAAAGTAGTCGCACTGAGATGTGCGGACAGCGATTTGTCGACGTTTGACACGAAATATCAAAATAAATACGGAGTTGTGCCAAAATGACGTACACATAGGATGATAGAATAGGTCCAGAACTTTAGTACTATACCACCCACGTTACCGTAAAAACTTAGGTTTTGGAAATATGGGTGATTAAATTAGTCGCTATGCGATGTGTGGACAACGATTTGTCTAAGTTTGACATAAAATATAAAATAAATACGGCAAGGTGTCAGCATGACGTACACGTAGGATGAAAGAATAGGACCAGAATTTTAGTACTATACCACCCAAGTTACCTTAAAAACTTAGGTTTTGGAAATACGGGTGATTAAAATAGTCGCTTTGGATGTGTGGACAGTGATCCACCTAAGTTTGACATAAAATATAAAATAAATACGGCAGTGTGTCAGCATGACGTACACGTAGGATGAAAGAATAGGACCAGAACTTTAGTACTATACCACCCAAGTTACCTTAAAAACTTAGGTTTTGGAAATATGGGTGATTAAATTAGTCGCTATGCGATGTGCGGACAACAATTTGTCTAAGTATGACATGAAATATAATAATAAATACGGAGGTGTGCCAACATTACGTACACGTAGGGTGATAGAATAGGACCAGAACATCTGTATTATACCACCCAAGTTACCATAAAAACTTAGGTTTTGGAAATATGGGTGATTAAATTAGTCGCTATGCGATGTGCGGACAACGATTTGTCTAAGTTTGACATAAAATATAAAATAAATACGGCAGTGTGTCAGCATGACGTACACGTAGGATGGAAGAATAGGACCAGAACTTTAGTACTATACCACCCAAGTTACCTTAAAAACTTAGGTTTTGGAAATACGGGTGATTAAAATAGTCGCTTTGGATGTGTGGACAGTGATCCACCTAAGTTTGACATAAAATATAAAATAAATACGGCAGTGTGTCAGCATGACGTACACGTAGGGTGATGAAATAGGACCAGAACTTCTGTATTATACCACCCAAGTTACCGTAAAAACTTAGGTTTTGGAAATATGGCTGATTAAAGTAGTCGCATTGAGATGTGCGGACAGAGATTTGTCGAAGTTTGACACGAAATATAAAAAAATACGGAGGTGTGCCAACATGACGTACACATAGGATGATAGAATAGGTCCAGAACTTTAGTACTATACCACCCAAGTTACCGTAAAAACTTAGGTTTTGGAAATATGGCTGATTAAAGTAGTCGCATTGAGATGTGCGGACAGCGATTTGTCTAAGTTTGACATAAAATATAAAAATAAATACGGAATTGTAGATACATGACGTACACATAGGGTGATAGAATAGGACCAGAACTTCTGTATTATACCACCCAAGTTACCGTAAAAACTTAGGTTTTGGAAATATGGGTGATTAAATTAGTCGATATGCGATGTGCGGACAACGATTTGTCTAAGTTTGACATGAAATATAAAAATAAATACGGAATTGTGGATACATGACGTACACATAGGGTGATAGAATAGGACCAGAACTTCTGTATTATACCACCCAAGTTACCGTAAAAACTTAGGTTTTGGAAATATGGCTGATTAAAGTAGTCGCATTGAGATGTGCGGACAGCGATTTGTCGACGTTTGACACGAAATATAAAAAAAATACGGAGGTGTGCCAACATGACGTACACATAGGATGATAGAATAGGTCCAGAACTTTAGTACTATACCACCCAAGTTACCGTAAAAACTTAGGTTTTGGAAATATGGCTGATTAAAGTAATCGCATTGAGATGTGCGGACAGCGATTTGTCTAAGTTTGACATGAAATATAAAAATAAATACGGAATTGTGGATACATGACGTACACATAGGGTGATAGAATAGGACCAGAACTTCTGTATTATACCACCCAAGTTACCGTAAAAACTTAGGTTTTGGAAATATGGCTGATTAAAGTAGTCGCATTGAGATGTACGGACAGAGATTTGTCGAAGTTTGACACGAAATATAAAAAAAATACGGAGGTGTGCCAACATGACGTACACATAGGATGATAGAATAGGTCCAGAACTTTAGTACTATACCACCCAAGTTACCGTAAAAACTTAGGTTTTGGAAATATGGCTGATTAAAGTAGTCGCATTGAGATGTGCGGACAGCGATTTGTCTAAGTTTGACATGAAATATAAAAATAAATACGGAATTGTGGATACATGACGTACACATAGGGTGATAGAATAGGACCAGAACTTCTGTATTATACCACCCAAGTTACCGTAAAAACTTAGGTTTTGGAAATATGGTCGATTAAATTAGTCGCTATGTGATGTGCGGACAACGATTTGTCTAAGTTTGACATGAAATATAACAATAAATACGGAATTGTGGATTCATGACGTACACATAGGGTGATATAATAGGACCAGAACTTCTGTATTATACCACCCAAGTTACCGTAAAAACTTAGGTTTTGGAAATATGGCTGATTAAAGTAGTCGCATTGAGATGTGCGGACAGCGATTTGTCAAAGTATGACATAAAAAATAAAATAAATACGGAAGTGTGCCAACATGACGTACACATAGATTGAAAGAATAGGACCACAACTTTAGTACTATACCACCCAAGTTACCTTAAAAACTTAGGTTTTGGAAATATGGGTGATTAAGTTAGTCGCTATGCGATGTGCGGACAACGATTTGTCTAAGTCTGACATGAAATATAATAATAAATACGGAGGTGTGCCAACATTACGTACACGTAGGGTGATAGAATAGGACCAGAACTTCTGTATTATACCACCCAAGTTACCGTAAAGACTTAGGTTTTGCAAATATGGCTGATTAAAGTAGTCGCATTGAGATGAGCGGACAGAGGTTTGTCGAAGTTTGACACGAAATATAAAAAAAATACGGAGGTGTGCCAACATGACGTACACATAGGATGATAGAATAGGTCCAGAACTTTAGTACTATACCACCCAAGTTACCGTAAAAACTTAGGTTTTGGAAATATGGCTGATTAAAGTAGTCGCATTGAGATGTGCGGACAGCGATTTGTCAAAGTTTGACATGAAAAATAAAATAAATACGGAAGTGTGCCAACATGACGTACACATAGGATGATAGAATAGGCCCTGAAATTTAGTAATATACCACCCAAGTTACCTTAAAAACTTAGGTTTTGGAAATATGGGTGATTAAATTAGTCGCTATGCGATGTGCGGACAACGATTTGTCCAAGTTTGACATGAAATATAAAAATAAATACGGAATTGTGGATACATGACGTACAATAGGGTGATAGAATAGGACCAGAACTTCTGTATTATACCACCCAAGTTACCGTAAAAACTTAGGTTTTGGAAATATGGCTGATTAAAGTAGTCGCATTGAGATGTGCGGACAGCGATTTGTCGAAGTTTGACATGAAATATAAAAAAATACGGAGGTGTGCCAACATGACGTACACATAGGATGATAGAATAGGTCCAGAACTTTAGTACTATACCACCCAAGTTACCGTAAAAACTTAGGTTTTGGAAATATGGCTGATTAAAGTAGTCGCATTGAGATGTGCGGACAGCGATTTGTCTAAGTTTGACATGAAATATAAAAATAAATACGGAATTGTGGATACATGACGTACACATAGGGTGATAGAATAGGACCAGAACTTCTGTATTATACCACCCAAGTTACCGTAAAAACTTAGGTTTTGGAAATATGGGTGATTAAATTAGTCGCTATGCGATGTGCGGAAAACGATTTGTCTAAGTTTGACATGAAATATAAAAATAAATACGGAATTGTGAATACATGACGTACACATAGGGTGATAGAATAGGACCAGAACTTCTGTATTATACCACCCAAGTTACCGTAAAAACTTAGGTTTTGGAAATATGGGTGATTAAATTAGTCGCTATGCGATGTGCGGATAACGATTTGTCTAAGTTTGACATGAAATATAAAAATAAATACGGAATTGTGGATACATGACGTACACATAGGGTGATAGAATAGGACCAGAACTTCTGTATTATACCACCCAAGTTACCGTAAAAACTTAGGTTTTGGAAATATGGCTGATTAAAGTAGTCGCATTGAGATGTGCGGGCAGCGATTTGTCAAAGTATGACATGAAAAATAAAATAAATACGGAAGTGTGCCAACATGACGTACACATAGGATGAAAGAATAGGACCAGAACTTTAGTACTATACCACCCAAGTTACCTTAAAAACTTAGGTTTTGGAAATATGGATGATTAAATTAGTCGCTATGCGATGTGCGGACAACGATTTGTCTAAGTATGACATGAATATAATAATAAATACGGAGGTGTGCCAACATTACGTACACGTAGGGTGATAGAATAGGACCATAACTTCTGTATTATACCACCCAAGTTACCGTAAAAACTTAGGTTTTGGAAATATGGGTGATTAAATTAGTCGCTATGCGATGTGCGGACAACGATTTGTCTAAGTATGACATGAAATATAATAATAAATACGGAGGTGTGCCAACATAACGTACACATAGGATGATAGAATAGGTCCAGAACTTTAGTACTATACCTCCCAAGTTACCGTAAAAACCTAGGTTTTGGAAATATGGCTGATTAAAGTAGTCGCATTGAGATGTGCGGACAGCGATTTGTCAAATTATGACATGAAAAATAAAATAAATACGGAAGTGTGCCAACATGACGTACACATAGGATGATAGAATAGGTCCTAAAATTTAGTATTATACCACCCAAGTTACCTTAAAAACTTAGGTTTTGGAAATATGGGTGATTAAATTAGTCGCTATGCGATGTGCGGACAACGATTTGTCTAAGTTTGACATGAAATATAAAAATAAATACGGAATTGTGGATACATGACGTACACATAGGGTGATAGAATAGGACCAGAACTTCTGTATTATACCACCCAAGTTACCGTAAAAACTTAGGTTTTGGAAATATGGGTGATTAAATTAGTCGCTATGCGATGTGCGGTCAACGATTTGTCTAAGTTTGACATAAAATATAAAATAATTACGGCAGTGTGTCAGCATGACGTACACGTAGGATGGAAGAATAGGACCAGAACTTTAGTACTATACCACCCAAGTTACCTTAAAAACTTAGGTTTTGGAAATACGGGTGATTAAAATAGTCGCTTTGGATGTGTGGACAGTGATCCACCTAAGTTTGACATAAAATATAAAATAAATACGGCAGTGTGTCAGCATGACGTACACTTAGGGTGATGAAATAGGACCAGAACTTCTGTATTATACCACCCAAGTTACCGTAAAAACTTAGGTTTTGGTAATATGGCTGATTAAAGTAGTCGCATTGAGATGTGCGGACAGCGATTTGTCAAAGTATGACATGAAAAATAAAATAAATACGGAATTGTGGATACATGACGTACACATAGGGTGATAGAATAGGACCAGAACTTCTGTATTATACCACCCAAGTTACCGTAAAAACTTAGGTTTTGGAAATATGGCTGATTAAAGTAGTCGCATTGAGATGTGCGGACAGAGATTTGTCGAAGTTTGACACGAAATATAAAAAAATACGGAGGTGTGCCAACATGACGTACACATAGGATGATAGAATAGGTCCAGAACTTTAGTACTATACCACCCAAGTTACCGTAAAAACTTAGGTTTTGGAAATATGGCTGATTAAAGTAGTCGCATTGAGATGTGCGGACAGCGATTTGTCTAAGTTTGACATGAAATATAAAAATAAATACGGAATTGTGGATACATGACGTACACATAGGGTGATAGAATAGGACCAGAACTTCTGTATTATACCACCCAAGTTACCGTAAAAACTTAGGTTTTGGAAATATGGCTGATTAAATTAGTCGCTATGCGATGTGCGGACAACGATTTGTCGAAGTTTGACACGAAATATAAAAAAATATGGAGGTGTGCCAACATGACGTACACATAGGATGATAGAATAGGTCCAGAACTTTAGTACTATACCACCCAAGTTACCGTAAAAACTTAGGTTTTGGAAATATGGGTGATTAAATTAGTCGCTATGCGATGTGCGGACAACGATTTGTCTAAGTATGACATGAAATATAATAATAAATACGGAGGTGTGCCAACATTACGTACACGTAGGGTGATAGAAAAGGACCAGAACTTCTGTATTATACCACCCAAGTTACCGTAAAAACTTAGGTTTTGCAAATATGGCTGATTAAAGTAGTCGCATTGAGATGAGCGGACAGAGATTTGTCGAAGTTTGACACGAAATATAAAAAAAATACGGAGGTGTGCCAACATGACGTACACATAGGATGATAGTATAGGTCCAGAACTTTAGTACTATACCACCCAAGTTACCGTAAAAACTTAGGTTTTGGAAATATGGCTGATTAAAGTAGTCGCATTGAGATGTGCGGACAGCGATTTGTCTAATTTTGACATGAAATATAAAAATAAATAAGGAATTGTGGATACATGACGTACACATAGGGTGATAGAATAGGACCAGAACTTCTGTATTATACCACCCAAGTTACCGTAAAAACTTAGGTTTTGGAAATATGGCTGATTAAAGTAGTCGCATTGAGATGTGCGGACAGCGATTTGTCAAAGTATGACATGAAAAATAAAATAAATACGGCAGTGCGTCAGCATGACGTACACGTAGGATGAAAGAATAGGACCAGAACTTTAGTACTATACCACCCAAGTTACCTTAAAAACTTAGGTTTTGGAAATATGGGTGATTAAATTAGTCGCTATGCGATGTGCGGACAACGATTTGTCTAAGTATGACATGAAATATAATAATAAATACGGAGGTGTGCCAACATTACGTACACGTAGGGTGATAGAATAGGACCAGAACTTCTGTATTATACCACCCAAGTTACCTTAAAAACTTAAGTTTTGGAAATATGGGTGATTAAATTAGTCGCTATGCGATGTGCGGACAACGATTTGTCTAAGTTTGACATAAAATATAAAATAAATACGGCAGTGTGTCAGCTTGACGTACAAATAGGATGGAAGAATAGGACCAGAACTTTAGTACTATACCACCAAAGTTACCTTAAAAACTTAGGTTTTGGAAATACGGGTGATTAAAATAGTCGCTTTGGATGTGTGGACAGTGATCCACCTAAGTTTGACATAAAATATAAAATAAATACGGCAGTGTGTCAGCATGACGTACACGTAGGGTGATGAAATAGGACCAGAACTTCTGTATTATACCACCCAAGTTACCGTAAAAACTTAGGTTTTGGAAATATGGCTGATTAAAGTAGTCGCATTGAGATGTGCGGACAGCGATTTGTCAAAGTATGACATGAAAAATAAAATAAATACGGAATTGTGGATACATGACGTACACATAGGGTGATAGAATAGGACCAGAACTTCTGTATTATACCACCCAAGTTACCGTAAAAACTTAGGTTTTGGAAATATGGCTGATTAAATTAGTCGCATTGAGATGTGCGGACAGAGATTTGTCGAAGTTTGACACGAAATATAAAAAAATACGGAGGTGTGCCAACATGACGTACACATAGGATGATAGAATAGGTCCAGAACTTTAGTACTATACCACCCAAGTTACCGTAAAAACTTAGGTTTTGGAAATATGGCTGATTAAAGTAGTCGCATTGAGATGTGCGGACAGCGATTTGTCTAAGTTTGACATGAAATATAAAAATAAATACGGAATTGTGGATACATGACGTACACATAGGGTGATAGAATAGGACCAGAACTTCTGTATTATACCACCCAAGTTACCGTAAAAACTTAGGTTTTGGAAATATGGCTGATTAAATTAGTCGCTATGCGATGTGCGGAAAACGATTTGTCGAAGTTTGACACGAAATATAAAAAAATACGGAGGTGTGCCAACATGACGTACACATAGGATGATAGAATAGGTCCAGAACTTTAGTACTATACCACCCACGTTACCGTAAAAACTTAGGTTTTGGAAATATGGGTGATTAAATTAGTCGCTATGCGATGTGCGGACAACGATTTTTCTAAGTATGACATGAAATATAATAATAAATACGGAGGTGTGCCAACATAACGTACACGTAGGGTGATAGAAAAGGACCAGAACTTCTGTATTATACCACCCAAGTTACCGTAAAAACTTAGGTTTTGCAAATATGGCTGATTAAAGTAGTCGCATTGAGATGAGCGGACAGAGATTTGTCGAAGTTTGACACGAAATATAAAAAAAATACGGAGGTGTGCCAACATGACGTACACATAGGATGATAGTATAGGTCCAGAACTTTAGTACTATACCACCCAAGTTACCGTAAAAACTTAGGTTTTGGAAATATGGCTGATTAAAGTAGTCGCATTGAGATGTGCGGACAGCGATTTGTCAAAGTATGACATGAAAAATAAAATAAATACGGAAGTGTGCCAACATGACGTACACATAGGATGATAGAATAGGTCCTGAAATTTAGTATTATACCGCCCAAGTTACCTTAAAAACTTAGGTTTTGGAAATATGGGTGATTAAATTAGTCGCTATGCGATGTGCGGACAACGATTTGTCTAAGTTTGACATGAAATATAAAAATAAATACGGAATTGTGGATACATGACGTACACATAGGGTGATAGAATAGGACCAGAACTTCTGTATTATACCACCCAAGTTACCGTAAAAACTTAGGTTTTGGAAATATGGGTGATTAAATTAGTCGCTATGCGATGTGCGGACAACGATTTGTCTAGGTTTGACATGAAATATAAAAATAAATACGGAATTTTGGATACATGACGTACACATTGGGTGATATAATAGGATTAGAACTATATTATTATACCACTCAGGTTACCGTCAAAACTTAGGTTTTGGAAATACGGGTGATTAAAATAGTCGCTTTGGATGTGTGGACAACGATCCACCTAAGTTTGACATAAAATATAAAATAAATACGGAAGTGTGTCAGCATGACGTACACGTAGGATGAAAGAATAGGACCAGAACTTTAGTACTATACCACCCAAGTTACCTTAAAAACTTAGGTTTTGGAAATATGGGTGATTAAATTAGTCGCTATGCCATGTGCGGACAACGATTTGTCTAAGTATGACATGAAATATAATAATAAATACGGAGGTGTGCCAACATTACGTACACGTAGGGTGATAGAATAGGACCAGAACTTTAGTACTATACCACCCAAGTTACCTTAAAAACTTAGGTTTTGGAAATACGGGTGATTAAAATAGTCGCTTTGGATGTGTGGACAGCGATCCACCTAAGTTTGACATAAATATAAAATAAATACGGCAGTGTGTCAGCATGACGTACACGTAGGATGAAAGAATAGGACCAGAACTTTAGTACTATACCACCCAAGTTACCTTAAAAACTTAGGTTTTGGAAATATGGGTGATTAAAGTAGTCGCATTGAGATGTGCGGACAGCGATTTGTCTAAGTATGACATTAAATATAATAATAAATACGGAGGTGTGCCAACATAACGTACACGTAGGGTGATAGAATAGGTCCTGAAATTTAGTATTATACCACCCAAGTTACCTTAAAAACTTATGTTTTGGAAATATGGGTGATTAAATTAGTCGCTATGCGATGTGCGGACAACGATTTGTCTAAGTTTGACATGAAATATAAAAATAAATACGGAATTGTGGATACATGACGTACACATAGGGTGATAGAATAGGACCAGAACTTCTGTATTATACCACCCAAGTTACCGTAAAAACTTAGGTTTTGGAAATATGGCTGATTAAAGTAGTCGCATTGAGATGTGCGGACAGCGATTTGTCAAAGTATGACATGAAAAATAAAATAAATACGGCAGTGTGTCAGCATGACGTACACGTAGGATGAAAGAATAGGACCAGAACTTTAGTACTATACCACCCAAGTTACCTTAAAAACTTAGGTTTTGGAAATATGGGTGATTAAATTAGTCGCTATGCGATGTGTGGACAACGATTTGTCTAAGTATGACATGAAATATAATGATAAATACGGAGGTGTGCCAACATTACGTACACGTAGGGTGATAGAATAGGACCAGAACTTCTGTATTATACCACCCAAGTTACCGTAAAAACTTAGGTTTTGGAAATATGGCTGATTAAAGTAGTCGCATTGAGATGTGCGGACAACGATTTGTCGAAGTTTGACACGAAATATAAAAAAAATACGGAGGTGTGCCAACATGACGTACACATAGGATGATAAAATAGGTCCAGAACTTTAGTACTATACCACCCAAGTTACCGTAAAAACTTAGGTTTTGGAAATATGGCTGATTAAAGTAGTCGCATTGAGATGTGCGGACAGAGATTTGTCGAAGTTTGACACGAAATATAAAAAAAATACGGAGGTGTGCCAACATGACGTACACATAGGATGATAGAATAGGTCCAGAACTTTAGTACTATACTACCCAAGTTACCGTAAAAACTTAGGTTTTGGAAATATGGCTGATTAAAGTAGTTGCATTGAGATGTGCGGACAGCGATTTGTCTAAGTTTGACATGAAATATAAAAATAAATACGGAATTGTGGATACATGACGTACACATAGGGTGATAGAATAGGACGAGAACTTCTGTATTATACCACTCAAGTTACCGTAAAAACTTGGGTTTTGGAAATATGGGTGATTAAATTAGTCGCTATGCGATGTGCGGACAACGATTTGTCGAAGTTTGACACGAAATATAAAACAAATACGGAGGTGTGCCAACATGACGTACACATAGGATGATAGAATAGGTCCAGAACTTTAGTACTATACCACCCAACTTACCGTAAAAACTTAGGTTTTGGAAATATGGGTGATTAAATTAGTCGCTATGCGATGTGCGGACAACGATTTGTCTAAGTTTGACATGAAATATAAAAATAAATATGGAGGTGTGCCAACATTACGTACACGTAGGATGAAAGAATAGGACCAGAACTTTAGTACTATACCACCCAAGTTACCTTAAAAACGTAGGTTTTGGAAATATGGGTGATTAAATTAGTCGCTATGCGATGTGCGGACAACGATTTGTCTAAGTATGACATGAAATATAATAATAAATACGGAGGTGTGCCAACATTACGTACACGTAGGATGATAGAATAGGACCAGAACTTCTGTATTATACCATCCAAGTTACCGTAAAAACTTAGGTTTTGGAAATATGGCTGATTAAAGTAGTCGCATTGAGATGTGCGGACAGAGATTTGTCGAAGTTTGACACGAAATATAAAAAAAATACGGAGGTGTGCCAACATGACGTACACATAGGATGATAGAATAGGTCCAGAACTTTAGTACTATACCACCCAAGTTACCTTAAAAACTTAGGTTTTGGAATTATGGCTGATTAAAGTAGTCGCATTGAGATGTGCGGACAGCGATTTGTCAAAGTATGACATGAAAAATAAAATAAATACGGAAGTGTGCCAACATGACGTACACATAGGATGATAGAATAGGTCCTGAAATTTAGTATTATACCACCCAAGTTACCTTAAAAACTTAGGTTTTGGAAATATGGGTGATTAAATTAGTCGCTATGCGATGTGCGGACAACGATTTGTCTAAGTTTGACATGAAATATAATAATAAATACGGAGGTGTGCCAACATTACGTACACGTAGGGTGATAGAATAGGACCAGAACTTCTGTATTATACCACCCAAGTTACCGTAAAAACTTAGGTTTTGGAAATATGGCTGATTAAAGTAGTCGCATTGAGATGTGCGGACAGAGATTTGTCGAAGTTTGACACGAAATATAAAAAAAATACGGAGGTGTGCCAACATGACGTACACATAGGATGATAGAATAGGTCCAGAACTTTAGTACTATACCACCCAAGTTACCTTAAAAACTTAGGTTTTGGAAATACGGGTGATTAAAATAGTCGCTTTGGATGTGTGGACAGCGATCCACCTAAGTTTGACATAAATATAAAATAAATACGGCAGTGTGTCAGCATGACGTACACGTAGGATGAAAGAATAGCACCAGAACTTTAGTACTATACCACCCAAGTTACCTTAAAAACTTAGGTTTTGGAAATATGGGTGATTAAAGTAGTCGCATTGAGATGTGCGGACAGCGATTTGTCTAAGTATGACATGAAATATAATAATAAATACGGAGGTGTGCCAACATAACGTACACGTAGGGTGATAGAATAGGACCAGAACTTCTGTATTATACCACCCAAGTTACCGTAAAAACTTAGGTTTTGGAAATATGGGTGATTAAATTAGTCGCTATGCGATGTGCGGACAACGATTTTTCTAAGTATGACATGAAATATAATAATAAATACGGAGGTGTGCCAACATTAAGTACACGTAGGGTGATAGAATAGGACCAGAACTTCTGTATTATACCACCCAAGTTACCGTAAAAACTTAGGTTTTGCAAATATGGCTGATTAAAGTAGTCGCATTGAGATGAGCGGACAGAGATTTGTCGAAGTTTGACACGAAATATAAAAAAAATACGGAGGTGTGCCAACATGACGTACACATAGGATAATAGTATAGGTCCAGAACTTTAGTACTATACCATCCAAATTACCGTAAAAACTTAGGTTTTGGAAATATGGCTGATTAAAGTAGTCGCATTGAGATGTGCGGACAGCGATTTGTCAAAGTATGACATGAAAAATGAAATAAATACGGAAGTGTGCCAACATGACGTACACATAGGATGATAGAATAGGTCCTGAAATTTAGTATTATACCACCCAAGTTACCTTAAAAACTTAGGTTTTGGAAATATGGGTGATTAAATTAGTCGCTATGCGATGTGCGGACAACGATTTGTCTAAGTTTGACATGAAATATAAAAATAAATACGGAATTGTGGATACATGACGTACACATAGGGTGATAGAATAGGACCAGAACTTCTGTATTATACCACCCGAGTTACCGTAAAAACTTAGGTTTTGGAAATATGGGTGATTAAATTAGTCGCTATGCGATGTGCGGACAACGATTTGTCTAGGTTTGACATGAAATAAAAAAATAAATACGGAATTTTGGATACATGACGTACACATTGGGTGATAGAATAGGATTAGAACTATATTATTATACCACTCAGGTTACCGTCAAAACTTAGGTTTTGGAAATACGGGTGATTAAAATAGTCGCTTTGGATGTGTGGACAGCGATCCACCTAAGTTTGACATAAAATATAAAATAAATACGGAAGTGTGTCAGCATGACGTACACGTAGGGTGATAGAATAGGACCAGAACTTCTGTATTATACCACCCAAGTTACCGTAAAAACTTAGGTTTTGGAAATATGGCTGATTAAAGTAGTCGCATTGAGATGTGCGGACAGAGATTTGTCGAAGTTTGACACGAAATATAAAAAAAAATACGGAGGTGTGCCAACATGACGTACACATAGGATGATAGAATAGGTCCAGAACTTTAGTACTATACCACCCAAGTTACCTTAAAACTTAGGTTTTGGAAATACGGGTGATTAAAATAGTCGCTTTGGATGTGTGGACAGCGATCCACCTAAGTTAGACATAAATATAAAATAAATACGGCAGTGTGTCAGCATGACGTACACGTAGGATGAAAGAATAGGACCAGAACTTTAGTACTATACCACCCAAGTTACCTTAAAAACTTAGGTTTTGGAAATATGGGTGATTAAAGTAGTCGCATTGAGATGTGCGGACAGCGATTTGTCTAAGTATGACATGAAATATAATAATAAATACGGAGGTGTGCCAACATAACGTACACGTAGGGTGATAGAATAGGACCAGAACTTCTGTATTATACCACCCAAGTTACCGTAAATACTTAGGTTTTGGAAATATGGCTGATTAAAGTAGTCGCATTGAGATGTGCGGACAGCGATTTGTCAAAGTATGACATGAAAAATAAAATAAATACGGCAGTGTGTCAGCATGACGTAAACGTAGATTAAAAGAATAGGACCAGAAATTTAGTACTATACCACCCAAGTTACCTTAAAAACTTAGGTTTTGGAAATATGGGTGATTAAATTAGTCGCTATGCGATGTGCGGACAACGATTTGTCTAAGTATGACATGAAATATAATGATAAATACGGAGGTGTGCCAACATTACGTACACGTAGGGTGATAGAATAGGACCAGAAGTTCTGTATTATACCACCCAAGTTACCGTAAAAACTTAGGTTTTGGAAATATGGCTGATTAAAGTAGTCGCATTGAGATGTGCGGACAACGATTTGTCGAAGTTTGACACGAAATATAAAAAAAATACGTAGGTGTGCAAACATGACGTACACATAGGATGATAGAATAGGTCCAGAACTTTAGTACTATACCACCCAAGTTACCGTAAAAACTTAGGTTTTGGAAATATGGCTGATTAAAGTAGTCGCATTGAGATGTGCGGACAGAGATTTGTCGAAGTTTGACACGAAATATAAAAAAAAATACGGAGGTGTGCCAACATGACGTACACATAGGATGATAGAATAGGTCCAGAACTTTAGTACTATACCACCCAAGTTACCGTAAAAACTTAGGTTTTGGAAATATGGCTGATTAAAGTAGTTGCATTGAGATGTGCGGACAGCGATTTGTCTAAGTTTGACATGAAATATAAAAATAAATACGGAATTGTGGATACATGACGTACACATAGGGTGATAGAATAGGACCAGAACTTCTGTATTATACCACCCAAGTTACCGTAAAAACTTGGGTTTTGGAAATATGGGTGATTAAATTAGTCGCTATGCGATGTGCGGACAACGATTTGTCTAAGTTTGACATGAAATATAAAAATAAATACGGAGTTGTGCCAACATTACGTACACGTAGGATGAAAGAATAGGACCAGAACTTTAGTACTATACCACCCAAGTTACCTTAAAAACTTAGGTTTTGGAAATATGGGTGATTAAATTAGTCGCTATGCGATGTGCGGACAACGATTTGTCTAAGTATGACATGAAATATAATAATAAATACGGAGGTGTGCCAACATTACGTACACGTAGGATGATAGAATAGGACCAGAAGTTCTGTATTATACCATCCAAGTTACCGTAAAAACTTAGGTTTTGGAAATATGGCTGATTAAAGTAGTCGCATTGAGATGTGCGGACAGAGATTTGTCGAAGTTTGACACGAAATATAAAAAAAATACGGAGGTGTGCCAACATGACGTACACATAGGATGATAGAATAGGTCCAGAACTTTAGTACTATACCACCCAAGTTACCGTAAAAACTTAGGTTTTGGAAATATGGCTGATTAAAGTAGTCGCATTGAGATGTGCGGACAGCGATTTGTCAAAGTATGACATGAAAAATAAAATAAATACGGAAGTGTGCCAACATGACGTACACATAGGATGATAGAATAGGTCCTGAAATTTAGTATTATACCACCCAAGTTACCTTAAAAACTTAGGTTTTGGAAATATGGGTGATTAAATTAGTCGCTATGCGATGTGCGGACAACGATTTGTCTAAGTTTGACATGAAATATAAAAATAAATACGGAATTGTGGATACATGACGTACACATAGGGTGATAGAATAGGACCAGAACTTCAGTATTATACCACCCAAGTTACCGTAAAAACTTAGGTTTTGGAAATATGGCTGATTAAAGTAGTCGCATTGAGATGTGCGGACAGCGATTTGTCAAAGTATGACATGAAAAACAAAATAAATACGGAAGTGTGCCAACATGACGTACACATAGGATGATAGAATAGGTCCTGAAATGTAGTATTATACCACCCAAGTTACCTTAAAAACTTAGGTTTTGGAAATATGGGTGATTAAATTAGTCGCTATGCGATGTGCGGACAACGATTTGTCTAAGTATGACATGAAATATAATAATAAATACGGAGGTGTGCCAACATTACGTACACGTAGGGTGATAGAATAGGACCAGAACTTCTGTATTATACCACCCAAGTTACCGTAAAAACTTAGGTTTTGGAAATATGGCTGATTAAAGTAGTCGCATTGAGATGTGCGGACAGAGATTTGTCGAAGTTTGACACGAAATATAAAAAAAATACGGAGGTGTGCCAACATGACGTACACATAGGATGATAGAATAGGTCCAGAACTTTAGTACTATACCACCCAAGTTACCTTAAAAACTTAGGTTTTGGAAATACGGGTGATTAAAATAGTCGCTTTGGATGGGTGGACAGCGATCCACCTAAGTTTGACATAAATATAAAATAAATACGGCAGTGTGTCAGCATGACGTACACGTAGGATGAAAGAATAGCACCAGAACTTTAGTACTATACCACCCAAGTTACCTTAAAAACTTAAGTTTTGGAAATATGGGTGATTAAAGTAGTCGCATTGAGATGTGCGGACAGCGATTTGTCTAAGTATGACATGATATATAATAATAAATACGGAGGTGTGCCAACATAACGTACACGTAGGGTGATAGAATAGGACCAGAACTTCTGTATTATACCACCCAAGTTACCGTAAAAACTTAGGTTTTGGAAATATGGGTGATTAAATTAGTCGCTATGCGATGTGCGGACAACGATTTTTCTAAGTATGACATGAAATATAATAATAAATACGGAGGTGTGCCAACATTAAGTACACGTAGGGTGATAGAATAGGACCAGAACTTCTGTATTATACCACCCAAGTTACCGTAAAAACTTAGGTTTTGCAAATATGGCTGATTAAAGTAGTCGCATTGAGATGAGCGGACAGAGATTTGTCGAAGTTTGACACGAAATATAAAAAAAATACGGAGGTGTGCCAACATGACGTACACATAGGATAATAGTATAGGTCCAGAACTTTAGTACTATACCATCCAAATTACCGTAAAAACTTAGGTTTTGGAAATATGGCTGATTAAAGTAGTCGCATTGAGATGTGCGGACAGCGATTTGTCTAATTTTGACATGAAATATAAAAATAAATACGGAATTGTGGATACATGACGTACACATAGGGTGATAGAATAGGACCAGAACTTCTGTATTATACCACCCAAGTTACCGTAAAAACTTAGGTTTTGGAAATATGAGTGATTAAATTAGTCGCTATGCGATGTGCGGATAACGATTTGTCTAAGTTTGACATGAAATATAAAAATAAATACGGAGGTGTGCCAACATTACGTAAACGTAGGGTGATAGAATAGGACCAGAACTTCTGTATTATACCACCCAAGTTACCGTAAAAACTTAGGTTTTGGAAATATGGGTGATTAAATTAGTCGCTATGCGATGTGCGGACAACGATTTGTCTAAGTATGACATGAAATATAATAATAAATACGGAGGTGTGCCAACATTACGTACACGTAGGGTGATAGAATAGGACCAGAACTTCTGTATTATACCACCCAAGTTACCGTAAAAACTTAGGTTTTGGAAATATGGCTGATTAAAGTAGTCGCATTGATATGTGCGGACAGAGATTTGTCGAAGTTTGACACGAAATATAAAAAAATACCGAGGTGTGCCCACATGACGTACACATAGGATGATAGAATAGGTCCAGAACTTTAGTACTATACCACCCAAGTTACCGTAAAAACTTAGGTTTTGGAAATATGGCTGATTAAAGTAGTCGCATTGAGATGTGCGGACAGCGATTTGTCAAAGTATGACATGAAAAATGAAATAAATACGGAAGTGTGCCAACATGACGTACACATAGGATGATAGAATAGGTCCTGAAATTTAGTATTATACCACCCAAGTTACCTTAAAAACTTAGGTTTTGGAAATATGGGTGATTAAATTAGTCGCTATGCGATGTGCGGACAACGATTTGTCTAAGTTTGACATGAAATATAAAAATAAATACGGAATTGTGGATACATGACGTACACATAGGGTGTTAGAATAGGACCAGAACTTCTGTATTATACCACCCGAGTTACCGTAAAAACTTAGGTTTTGGAAATATGGGTGATTAAATTAGTCGCTATGCGATGTGCGGACAACGATTTGTCTAGGTTTGACATGAAATATAAAAATAAATACGGAATTTTGGATACATGACGTACACATTGGGTGATAGAATAGGATTAGAACTATATTATTATACCACTCAGGTTACCGTCAAAACTTAGGTTTTGGAAATACGGGTGATTAAAATAGTCGCTTTGGATGTGTGGACAGCGATCCACCTAAGTTTGACATAAAATATAAAATAAATACGGAAGTGTGTCAGCATGACGTACACGTAGGATGAAAGAATAGGACCAGAACTTTAGTACTATACCACCCAAGTTACCTTAAAAACTTAGGTTTTGGAAATATGGGTGATTAAATTAGTCGCTATGCGATGTGCGGACAACGATTTGTCTAAGTAAGACATGAAATATAATAATAAATACGGAGGTGTGCCAACATTACGTACACGTAGGGTGATAGAATAGGACCAGAACTCCTGTATTATACCACTTAAGTTACCGTAAAAACTTAGGTTTTGGAAATATGGCTGATTAAAGTAGTCGCATTGAGATGTGCGGACAGAGATTTGTCGAAGTTTGACATGAAATATAAAAAAAATACGGAGGTGTGCCAACATGACGTACACATAGGATGATATAATAGGTCCAGAACTTTAGTACTATACCACCCAAGTTACCTTAAAAACTTAGGTTTTGGAAATACGGGTGATTAAAATAGTCGCTTTGGATGTGTGGACAGCGATCCACCTAAGTTTGACATAAAATATAAAATAAATACGGCAGTGTGTCAGCATGACGTACACGTAGGATGAAAGAATAGGACCAGAACTTTAGTACTATACCACCCAAGTTACCTTAAAAACTTAGGTTTTGGAAATATGGGTGATTAAATTAGTCGCTATGCGATGTGCGGACAACGATTTGTCTAAGTATGACATGAAATATAATAATAAATACGGAGGTGTGCCAACATTACGTACACGTAGGGTGATAGAATAGGACCAGAACTTCTGTATTAAACCACCCAAGTTACCTTAAAAACTTATGTTTTGGAAATATGGGTGATTAAAGTAGTCGCATTGAGATGTGCGGACAGAGATTTGTCGAAGTTTGACACGAAATATAAAAAGATACGGAGGTGTTCCAACATGACGTACACATAGGATGATAGAATAGGTCCAGAACTTTAGTACTATACCACCCAAGTTACCGTAAAAACGTAGGTTTTGGAAATATGGGTGATTAAATTAGTTGCTATGCGATGTGCGGACAACGATTTGTCTAAGTTTGACATGAAATATAAAAATAAATACGGAATTGTGGATACATGACGTACACATAGGGTGATAGAATAGGACCAGAACTTCTGTATTATACCACCCAAGTTACCGTAAAAACTTAGGTTTTGGAAATATGGGTGATTAAATTAGTCGCTCTGCGATGTGCGGACAACGATTTGTCTAAGTTTGACATGGAATATAAAAATAAATACGGAATTTTGGATACATGACGTACACATTGGGTGATAGAATAGGATTAGAACTATATTATTATACCACTCAGGTTACCGTCAAAACTTAGGTTTTGGAAATACGGGTGATTAAAATAGTCGTATTTTGATTAGGATTTTTGCGGACATTTGCCATCACTGATTAGTAAAAAACAAGTTTCACGACGTTTCGGGATCTGGAATCTGATCCCGTCTTCAGGTGGAAGAAAACCTAGAACATAACAAGATTAGTAACACATAGCCAGGAAAACCTGGAGAAAAACACAGCTAAAACAGAGAACTGTAAAAGCAGTCACGAAAAACAATAAGCTGAAAAGAAAAACAATACACAAAATAACACAGGAATCACAAGTATCAAGAATCACCAGGCGGGAGAGAGCACGTCCACACCCAATCAGAGCTGAGCTGAGACTGGTGGGAGGAAAGCAAATGGCGGCGGCAACGGAAATGGCGGCGCCCACAGCCAACCAAATCACGGCGCGCTACCGGTGGCGAAAACCTGAAACAGAGACATGTGATATGCAAATTCCGTGTGTCTGTTTGTGTTTTTTTAGTTAATTTTTAACCTGATTTTGCCCCTTGGCCTTGCTACGGGTTAACATGTTATGAGAATTTTGAACAGAATTGTTAGTAATTACCCTATTTGCTGACACTTTATTTTCCCTGTCTTTCAATTCTTTGTTTAATATTGGTAGCCATACTGGCCTTATTTCAAGTGAAGATTGACTGATTGGTTGGTCTGCTAGTTTTATGTATGAAGCTTCAATTAGTTTTCTTTTGAAAAAATGAGGTTCGCGGTGTACTATTTTTGCTTCGTCAAAATTCATCTGGTGATTTTCAGACCAGCAGTGTTGAGCAATTTTTGATTTATCCACTAAGCCCTTCCTCGTGTTATCTTTGTGTTCTTTGATTCTAACATTTAAAGGTCTTTTTGTCTCGCCATAATACGGCCTAGAGCAACTATTGCAGTTTATTCTGTAAACACAGTTTTTTGATCCCTGAGTGCCATTTTTTGGTTTGGTTTTTACGAGACATTGCCTAAGAGTGTTTTGTGTCCTAAACGCGGTTCTAACTTTGAACTTCCTAGCAACTCTTCTAATTTTTTCCGATAATCCCGGCACATAAGGGATTGACATAGGAACGAATCTTTCAGTGTTTTCTGACTCATTCTGTTTAGCCCTACGGGTTTTGCACTTTCTTATTACGGATTGAGGGTATCCATTCTTAGCCAAATCTTGCTCTACTTTTTTGATTTCCTGATTTAATCCATCTTGATTTGAGCAAATGCTCTTTGCTCTGTCAAATAGTGAGTAAGCTACCCCTTCTTTGACAGATTTTTGATGGTTTGATTGAAAATTTAAGTACTGCCCTGTGTATGTCTTTTTTCTGAAAACAGTTGTCCTAAGCGTGTCCCTATCCTTTTCTATGCACACATCCAAAAATGCTAGTTTGTTTTGGACTTCCTCTTCCATTGTTAGGCGGATGGAAGGAGAAATACTGTTAAGATGCCCTAAAAAGTCTTTAAGTTCATCGTCTCCATGCGGAAATACCACGAAGGTGTCATCGACGTACCTCCACCAAATCTTCGGTTTGAGTTGAGCCAAAGACAAAGCCTTTTGCTCAAACTCCTCCATAAAGATATTAGCAAAGATAGGCGACAATGGCGACCCCATGGCCATCCCCTCATCTTGACGGTATAATTTACCCTCTAGTTCAAAATAGTTACATTGAGTGCATAATTCAATCAAACCATCAAAAATCTGTCAAAGAAGGGGTAGCTTACTCACTATTTGACAGAGCAAAGAGCATTTGCTCAAATCAAGATGGATTAAATCAGGAAATCAAAAAAGTAGAGCAAGATTTGGCTAAGAATGGATACCCTCAATCCGTAATAAGAAAGTGCAAAACCCGTAGGGCTAAACAGAATGAGTCAGAAAACACTGAAAGATTCGTTCCTATGTCAATCCCTTATGTGCCGGGATTATCGGAAAAAATTAGAAGAGTTGCTAGGAAGTTCAAAGTTAGAACCGCGTTTAGGACACAAAACACTCTTAGGCAATGTCTCGTAAAAACCAAACCAAAAAATGGCACTCAGGGATCAAAAAACTGTGTTTACAGAATAAACTGCAATAGTTGCTCTAGGCCGTATTATGGCGAGACAAAAAGACCTTTAAATGTTAGAATCAAAGAACACAAAGATAACACGAGGAAGGGCTTAGTGGATAAATCAAAAATTGCTCAACACTGCTGGTCTGAAAATCACCAGATGAATTTTGACGAAGCAAAAATAGTACACCGCGAACCTCATTTTTTCAAAAGAAAACTAATTGAAGCTTCATACATAAAACTAGCAGACCAACCAATCAGTCAATCTTCACTTGAAATAAGGCCAGTATGGCTTCCAATATTAAACAAAGAATTGAAAGACAGGGAAAATAAAGTGTCAACAAATAGGGTAATTACTAACAATTCTGTTCAAAATTCTCATAACATGTTAACCCGTAGCAAGGCCAAGGGGCAAAATCAGGTTAAAAATTAACTAAAAAAACACAAACAGACACACGGAATTTGCATATAACATGTCTCTGTTTCAGGTTTTCGCCACCGGTAGCGCGCCGTGATTTGGTTGGCTGTGGGCGCCGCCATTTCCGTTGCCGCCGCCATTTGCTTTCCTCCCACCAGTCTCAGCTCAGCTCTGATTGGGTGTGGACGTGCTCTCTCCTGCCTGGTGATTCTTGATACTTCTGATTCCTGTGTTATTTTGTGTATTGTTTTTCTTTTCAGCTTATTGTTTTCGTGACTGCTTTTACAGTTCTCTATTTTAGCTGTGTTTTTTCTCCAGGTTTTCCTGGCTATGTGTTACTAATCTTGTTATGTTCTAGGTTTTCTTCCACCTGAAGACGGGATCAGATTCCAGATCCCGAAACGTCGTGAAACTTGTTTTTTACTAATCAGTGATGGCAAATGTCCGCAAAAATCCTAATCAAAATATAAAATCACCATCACCAACAATAAATTTCAAACATAAAATAGTCGCTTTGGATGTGTAGACAGCGATCCACCTAAGTTTGACATGAAATATTAAATAAATACGGAAGTGTATCAGCATGACGTACACGTAGGATGAAAGAATAGGACCAGAACTTTAGTACTATACCACCCAAGTTACCTTAAAAACTTAGGTTTTCGAAATATGGGTGATTAAATTAGTCGCTATGCGATGTGCGGACAACGATTTGTCTAAGTATGACATGAAATATAATAATAAATACGGAGGTGTGCCAACATTACGTACACGTAGGGTGATAGAATAGGACCAGAACCTCTGTATTATACCACTCAAGTTACCGTAAAAACTTAGGTTTTGGAAATATGGCTGATTAAAGTAGTCGCATTGAGATGTGCGGACAGAGATTTGTCGAGGTTTGACATGAAATATAAAAAAAATACGGAGGTGTGCCAACATGACGTACACATAGGATGATATAATAGGTCCAGAACTTTAGTACTATACCACCCAAGTTACCTTAAAAACTTAGGTTTTGGAAATACGGGTGATTAAAATAGCCGCTTTGGATGTGTGGACAGCGATCCACCTAAGTTTGACATAAAATATAAAATAAATACGGCAGTGTGTCAGCATGACGTACACGTAGGATGAAAGAATAGGACCAGAACTTTAGTACTATACCACCCAAGTTACCTTAAAAACTTAGGTTTTGGAAATATGGGTGATTAAATTAGTCGCTATGCGATGTGCGGACAACGATTTGTCTAAGTATGACATGAAATATAATAATAAATACGGAGGTGTGCCAACATTACGTACACGTAGGGTGATAGAATAGGACCAGAACTTCTGTATTATACCACCCAAGTTACCTTAAAAACTTATGTTTTGGAAATATGGGTGATTAAAGTAGTCGCATTGAGATGTGCGGACAGAGATTTGTCGAAGTTTGACACGAAATATAAAAAGATACGGAGGTGTTCCAACATGACGTACACATAGGATGATAGAATAGGTCCAGAACTTTAGTACTATACCACCCAAGTTACCGGCAAAACTTAGGTTTTGGAAATATGGCTGATTAAAGTAGTCGCTTTAAGATGTGCGGACAACGATTTGTCGAAGTTTGACACGAAATATAAAAAAATACGGAGGTGTGCCAACATGACGTACACATAGGATGATAGAATAGGTCCAGAACTTTAGTACTATACCACCCAAGTTACCTTAAAAACTTAGGTTTTGGAAATACGGGTGATTAAATTAGTCGCTATGCGATGTGCGGACACAATTTGTCTAAGTATGACATGTAATATAAAAATAAATACGGAAGTGTGCCAACATTACGTACACATAGGGTGATAGAATAGGACCAGAACATCTGTATTATACTACCCAAGTTACTGTAAAAACTTAGGTTTTGGAAATATGGCTGATTAAAGTAGTCGCTTTGCGATGTGCGGATAGCGATTTGTCTAAGTTTGACATGAAATATAAAATAAACACGGAAGTGTGCCAGCATGACGAACTCATAGGATGATAGAATAGGACCAGAACTTTAGTACTATACCACCCAAGTTACCTTAAAATCTTAGGTTTTGGATATATGGGTGATTAAATTAGTCGCTATGCGATGTGCGGACAACGATTTGTCTAAGTATGACATGAAATATAATAATAAATACGGAGGTGTGCCAACATTACGTACATATAGGGTGATAGAATAGGACCAGAACTTCTGTATTATACCACCCAAATTACCGTAAAAACTTAGGTTTTGGAAATATGGCTGATTAAAGTAGTCGCATTGAGATGTGCGCACAGAGATTTGTCGAAGTTTGACACGAAATATAAAAAAATACGGAGGTGTGCCAACATGACGTACACATAGGATGATAGAATAGGTCCAGAACTTTAGTACTATACCACCCAAGTTACCTTAAAAACTTAGGTTTTGGAAATACGGGTGATTAAAATAGTCGCTTTGGATGTGTGGACAGCGATCCACCTAAGTTTGACATAAAATATAAAATAAATACGGCAGTGTGTCAGCATGACGTAGGTTTTGGAAATATGGGTGATTAAATTAGTCGCTATGCGATGTGCGGACAACGATTTGTCTAAGTATGACATGAAATATAATAATAAATACGGAGGTGTGCCAACATTACGTACACGTAGGGTGATAGAATAGGACCAGAACTTCTGTATTATACCACCCAAGTTACCGCAAAAACTTAGGTTTTGGGAATATGGCTGATTAAAGTAGTCGCATTGAGATGTGCGGACAGAGATTTGTCGAAGTTTGACACGAAATATAAAAAAAATACGGAGGTGTGCCAACATGACGTACACATAGGATGATAGAATAGGTCCAGAACTTTAGTACTATACCACCCAATTTACCTTAAAAACTTAGGTTTTGGAAATACGGGTGATTAAAATAGTCGCTTTGGATGTGTGGACAGTGATCCACCTAAGTTTGACATAAAATATAAATTAAATACGGCAGTGTGTCAGCATGACGTACACGTAGGGTGATGAAATAGGACCAGAACTTCTGTATTATACCACCCAAGTTACCGTAAAAACTTAGGTTTTGGAAATATGGCTGATTAAAGTAGTCGCATTGAGATGTGCGGACAGCGATTTGTCAAAGTATGACATGAGAAATAAAATAAATACGGAAGTGTGCCAACATGACGTACACATAAGATGATAGAATTGGTCCTGAAATTTAGTATTATACCACACAAGTTACCGTAAAAACTTAGGTTTTGGAAATATGGGTGATTAAATTAGTCGCTATGCGATGTGCGGACAACGATTTGTCTAAGTTTGACATGAAATATAAAAATAAATACGGAATTGTGGATACATGACGTACACATAGAGTGATAGAATAGGACCAGAACTTCTGTATTATACCACCCAAGTTACCGTAAAAACTTAGGTTTTGGAAATATGGGTGATTAAATTAGTCGCTATGCGATGTGCGGACAACGATTTGTCTAAGTTTGACATGAAATATAAAAATAAATACGGAATTTTGGATACATGACGTACACATTGGGTGATAGAATAGGATTAGAACTATATTATTATACCACTCAGGTTACCGTCAAAACTTAGGTTTTGGAAATACGGGTGATTAAAATAGTCGCTTTGGATGTGTGGACAGCGATCCACCTAAGTTTGACATAAAATATAAAATAAATACGGCAGTGTGTCAGCATGACGTACACGTAGGATGAAAGAATAGGACCAGAACTTTAGTACTATACCACCCAAGTTACCTTAAAATCTTAGGTTTTGGAAATATGGGTGATTAAATTAGTCGCTATGCGATGTGCGGACAACGATTTGTCTAAGTTTGACATGAAATATAAAAATAAATACGGAAATGTGGATACATGACGTACACATAGGGTGATAGAATAGGACCAGAACTTCTGTATTATACCACCCAAGTTACCGTAAAAACTTAGGTTTTGGAAATATGGCTGATTAAAGTAGTCGCTTTAAGATGTGCGGACAACGATTTGTCGAAGTTTGACACGAAATATAAAAAAATACGGAGGTGTGCCAACATGACGTACACATAGGATGATAGAATAGGTCCAGAACTTTAGTACTATACCACCCAAGTTACCTTAAAACCTTAGGTTTTGGAAATACGGGTGATTAAATTAGTCGCTATGCGATGTGCGGACAACGATTTGTCTAAGTATGACATGTAATATAAAAATAAATACGGAAGTGTGCCAACATTACGTACACATAGGGTGATAGAATAGGACCAGAACATCTGTATTATACTACCCAAGTTACTGTAAAAACTTAGGTTTTGGAAATATGGCTGATTAAAGTAGTCGCTTTGCGATGTGCGGATAGGGATTTGTCTAAAAACTTAGGTTTTGGAATATGGGTGATTAAAGTAGTCGCATTGAGATGTGCGCACAGAGATTTGTCGAAGTTTGACACGAATATAAAAAAATACGGAGGTGTGCCAACATGACGTACACATAGGATGATAGAATAGGTCCAGAACTTTAGTACTATACCACCCAAGTTACCTTAAAAACTTAGGTTTTGGAAATACGGGTGATTAAAATAGTCGCTTTGGATGTGTGGACAGCAATCCACCTAAGTTTGACATAAAATATAAAATAAATACGGCAGTGTGTCAGCATGACGTAGGTTTTGGAAATATGGGTGATTAAATTAGTCGCTATGCGATGTGCGGACAACGATTTGTCTAAGTATGACATGAAATATAATAATAAATACGGAGGTGTGCCAACATTACGTACACGTAGGGTGATAGAATAGGACCAGAACTTCTGTATTATACCACCCAAGTTACCGCAAAAACTCAGGTTTTGGAAATATGGCTGATTAAAGTAGTCGCATTGAGATGTGCGGACAGAGATTTGTCGAAGTTTGACACGAAATATAAAAAAAATACGGAGGTGTGCCAACATGACGTACACATAGGATGATAGAATAGGTCCAGAACTTTAGTACTATACCACCCAAGTTACCTTAAAAACTTAGGTTTTGGAAATACGGGTGATTAAAATAGTCGCTTTGGATGTGTGGACAGTGATCCACCTAAGTTTGACATAAAATATAAAATAAATACGGCAGTGTGTCAGCATGACGTACACGTAGGGTGATGAAATAGGACCAGAACTTCTGTATTATACCACCCAAGTTACCGTAAAAACTTAGGTTTTGGAAATATGGCTGATTAAAGTAGTCGCATTGAGATGTGCGGACAGCGATTTGTCAAAGTATGACATGAGAAATAAAATAAATACGGAAGTGTGCCAACATGACGTACACATATGATGATAGAATTGGTCCTGAAATTTAGTATTATACCACACAAGTTACCGTAAAAACTTAGGTTTTGGAAATATGGGTGATTAAATTAGTCGCTATGCGATGTGCGGACAACGATTTGTCTAAGTTTGACATGAAATATAAAAATAAATACGGAATTTTGGATACATGACGTACACATTAAGTGATAGAATAGGATTAGAACTATATTATTATACCACTCAGGTTACCGTCAAAACTTAGGTTTTGGAAATACGGGTGATTAAAATAGTCGCTTTGGATGTGTGGACAGCGATCCACCTAAGTTTGACATAAAATATAAAATAAATACGGCAGTGTGTCAGCATGACGTACACGTAGGATGAAAGAATAGGACCAGAACTTTAGTACTATACCACCCAAGTTACCTTAAAATCTTAGGTTTGGAAATATGGGTGATTAAATTAGTCGCTATGCGATGTGCGGACAACGATTTGTCTAAGTTTGACATGAAATATAAAAATAAATACGGAAATGTGGATACATGACGTACACATAGGGTGATAGAATAGGACCAGAACTTCTGTATTATACCACCCAAGGTTACCGTAAAAACTTAGGTTTTGGAAATATGGCTGATTAAAGTAGTCGCATTGAGATGTGCGAACAGCGATTTGTCAAAGTATGACATGAAAAATAAAATAAATACGGAAGTGTGCCAACATGACGTACACATAGGATGATAGAATAGGTCCTGAAATTTAGTATTATACCACCCAAATTATCTTAAAAACTTAGGTTTTGGAAATATGGGTGATTAAATTAGTCGCTATGCGATGTGCGGACAACGATTTGTCTAAGTTTGACATGAAATATAAAAATAAATACGGAATTGTGGATACATGACGTACACATAGGGTGATAGAATAGGACCAGAACTTCTGTATTATACCACCCAAGTTACCGTAAAAACTTAGGTTTTGGAAATATGGGTGATTAAATTAGTCGCTATGCGATGTGCGGACAACGATTTGTCTAAGTTTGACATGAAATATAATAATAAATACGGAGGTGTGCCAACATTACGTACACGTAGGGTGATAGAATAGGACCAGAACTTCTGTATTATACCACCCAAGATACCGTAAAAACTTAGGTTTTGGAAATATGGCTGATTAAAGTAGTCGCATTGAGATGTGCGGACAGAGATTTGTCGAGGTTTGACACGAAAATTAAAAAAAATACGGAGGTGTGCCAACATAACGTACACATAGGATGATAGAATAGGTCCAGAACTTTAGTACTATACCACCCAAGTTACCGTAAAAACTTACGTTTTGGAAATATGGCTGATTTAAGTAATTGCATTGAGATGTGCGGACAGCGATTTGTCAAAGTATGACATGAAAAATAAAATAAAAACGGAAGTGTGACAACATGACGTACACATAGGATGATAGAATAGGTCCTGAAATTTAGTATTATACCACCCAAGTTACCTTAAAAACTTAGGTTTTGGAAATATGGGTGATTAAATTAGTCGCTATGCGATGTGCGGACAACGATTTGTCTAAGTTTGACATGAAATATAAAATAAATACGGAATTGTGGATACATGACGTACACATAGGGTCATAGAATAGGACCAGAACTTCTGTATTATACCACCCAAGTTACCGTAAAAACTTAGGTTTTGGAAATATGGGTGATTAAATTAGTCGCTATGCGATGTGCGGACAACGATTTGTCTAAGTTTGACATGAAATTATAATAATAAATACGGAGGTGTGCCAACATTACGTACACGTAGGGTGATAGAATAGGACCAGAACTTCTGTATTATACCACCCAAGTTACCGTAAAAACTTAGGTTTTGGAAATATGGCTGATTAAAGTAGTCGCATTGAGATGTGCGGACAGAGATTTGTCGAAGTTTGACACAAAATATAAAAAAAATACGGAGGTGTGCCAATATGACGTACACATAGGATGATAGAATAGGTCCAGAACTTTAGTATTATACCACCCAAGTTACCTTAAAAACTTAGGTTTTGGAATTATGGGTGATTAAATTAGTCGCTATGCGATGTGCGGACAACGATTTGTCTAAGTTTGACATGAAATATAAAAATAAATACGGAATTGTGGATACATGACGTACACATAGGGTGATAGAATAGGACCAGAACTTCTGTATTATACCACCCAAGTTACCGTAAAAACTTAGGTTTTGGAAATATGGGTGATTAAATTAGTCGCTATGCGATGTGCGGACAACGATTTGTCTAAGTTTGACATGAAATATAAAAATAAATACGGAATTTTGGATACATGACGTACACATTGGGTGATAGAATAGGATTAGAACTATATTATTATACCACTCAGGTTACCGTTAAAACTTAGGTTTTGGAAATACGGGTGATTAAAATAGTCGCTTTGGATGTGTGGACAGCGATCCACCTAAGTTTGACATAAAATATAAAATAAATACGGCAGTGTGTCAGCATGACGTACACGTAGGATGAAAGATAGGACCAGAACTTTAGTACTATACCACCCAAGTTACCTTAAAATCTTAGGTTTTGGAAATATGGGTGATTAAATTAGTCGCTATGCGATGTGCGGACAACGATTTGTCTAAGTTTGACATGAAATATAAAAATAAATACGGAAATGTGGATACATGACGTACACATAGGGTGATAGAATAGGACCAGAACTTCTGTATTATACCACCCAAGTTACCGTAAAAACTTAGGTTTTGGAAATATGGGTGATTAAATTAGTCGCTATGCGATATGCGGACAACGATTTGTCTAAGTTTGACATGAAATATAAAAATAAATACGGAATTGTGGATACATGACGTACACGTAGGGTGATAGAATAGGACCAGAACTTTAGTATTATACCACCCAAGTTACCTTAAAAACTTAGGTTTTGGAAATATGGGTGATTAAATTAGTCGCTATGCGATGTGCGGACAACGATTTGTCTAAGTATGACATGAAATATAATAATAAATACGGAGGTGTGCCAACAATGCGTACACGTAGGATGAAAGAATAGGACCAGAACTTTAGTACTATACCACCCAAGTTACCTTAAAAACTTAGGTTTTGGAAATACGGGTGATTAAATTAGACGCTATGCGATGTGCGGACAACGATTTGTCTAAGTTTGACATGAAATATAAAAATAAATACGGAGGTGTGCCAACATTACGTACACGTAGGGTGAAAGAATAGGACCAGAACTTCTGTATTAAACCACCCAAGTTACCGTAAAAACTTAGGTTTTGGAAATATGGGTGATTAAATTAGTCGCTATGCGATGTGCGGACAGGGATTTGTCTAAGTATGACATGAAATATAATAATAAATACGGAGGTGTGTCAACATTACGTACACATAGGATGATAGAATAGGTCCAGAACTTTAGTACTATACCACCCAAGTTACCGTAAAAACTTAGGTTTTGGAAATATGGCTGATTAAAGTAGTCGCATTGAGATGTGCGGACAGCGATTTGTCTAAGTTTGACATGAAATATAAAAATAAATACGGAATTGTGGATACATGACGTACACATAGGGTGATAGGATAGGACCAGAACTTCTGTATTATACCACCCAAGTTACCGTAAAAACTTAGGTTTTGGAAATATGGGTGATTAAATTAGTCGCTATGCGATGTGCGGACAACGATTTGTCGACGTTTGACACGAAATATAAAAAAAATACGGAGGTGTGCCAACATGACGTACACATAGGATGGTAGAATAGGTCCAGAACTTTAGTACTATACCACCCAAGTTACCGTAAAAACTTAGGTTTTGGAAATATGGCTGATTAAAGTAGTCGCATTGAGATGTGCGGACAGCGATTTGTCAAAGTATGACATGAGAAATAAAATAAATACGGAAGTGTGCCAACATGACGTACACAAAAGATGATAGAATTGGTCCTGAAATTTAGTATTATACCACACAAGTTACCGTAAAAACTTAGGTTTTGGAAATATGGGTGATTAAATTAGTCGCTATGCGATGTGCGGACAACGATTTGTCTAAGTTTGACATGAAATATAAAAATAAATACGGAATTGTGGATACATGACGTACACATAGAGTGATAGAATAGGACCAGAACTTCTGTATTATACCACCCAAGTTACCGTAAAAACTTAGGTTTTGGAAATATGGGTGATTAAATTAGTCGCTATGCGATGTGCGGACAACGATTTTTCTAAGTTTGACATGAAATATAAAAATAAATACGGAATTTTGGATACATGACGTACACATTGGGTGATAGAATAGGATTAAAACTATATTATTATACCACTCAGGTTACCGTCAAAACTTAGGTTTTGGAAATATGGGTGATTAAATTAGTCGCTATGCGATATGCGGACAACGATTTGTCTAAGTTTGACATGAAATATAAAAATAAATACGGAATTGTGGATACATGACGTACACGTAGGGTGATAGAATAGAACCAGAACTTTAGTACTATACCACCCAAGTTACCTTAAAAACTTAGGTTTTGGAAATATGGGTGATTAAATTAGTCGCTATGCGATGTGCGGACAACGATTTGTCTAAGTATGACATGAAATATAATAATAAATACGGAGGTGTGCAAACATTGCGTACACGTAGGATGAAAGAATAGGACCAGAACTTTAGTACTATACCACCCAAGTTACCTTAAAAACTTAGGTTTTGGAAATATGGGTGATTAAATTAGTCGCTATGCGATTTGCGGACAACGATTTGTCTAAGTATGACATGAAATATAAAAAAAATACGGAGGTGTGCCAACATGACGTACACATAGGATGATAGAATAGGTCCAGAACTTTAGTACTATACCACCCAAGTTACCGTAAAAACTTAGGTTTTGGAAATATGGCTGATTAAAGCAGTCGCATTGAGATGTGCGGACAGCGATTTGTCTAAGTTTGACATGAAATATAAAAATAAATACGGAATTTTGGATACATGACGTACACATTGGGTGATAGAATAGGACCAGAACTTCTGTATTATACCACCCAAGTTACCGTAAAAACTTAGGTTTTGGAAATATGGGTGATTAAATTAGTCGCTATGCGATGTGCGGACAACGATTTTTCTAAGTTTGACATGAAATATAAAAATAAATACGGAATTTTGGATACATGACGTACACATTGGGTGATAGAATAGGATTAGAACTATATTATTATACCACTCAAGTTACCGTCAAAACTTAGGTTTTGGAAATATGGGTGATTAAATTAGTCGCTATGCGATATGCGGACAACGATTTGTCTAAGTTTGACATGAAATATAAAAATAAATACGGAATTGTGGATACATGACGTACACGTAGGGTGATAGAATAGAACCAGAACTTTAGTTCTATACCACCCAAGTTACCTTAAAAACTTAGGTTTTGGAAATATGGGTGATTAAATTAGTCGCTATGCGATGTGCGGACAACGATTTGTCTAAGTATGACATGAAATATAATAATAAATACGGAGGTGTGCAAACATTGCGTACACGTAGGATGAAAGAATAGGACCAGAACTTTAGTACTATACCACCCAAGTTACCGTAAAAACTTAGGTTTTGGAAATATGGCTGATTAAAGTAGTCGCATTGAGATGTGCGGACAGAGATTTGTCGAAGTTTGACACGAAATATAAAAAAAATACGGAGGTGTGCCAACATGACGTACACATAGGATGATAGAATAGGTCCAGAACTTTAGTACTATACCACCCAAGTTACCGTAAAAACTTAGGTTTTGGAAATATAACTGATTAAAGCAGTCGCATTGAGATGTGCGGACAGCGATTTGTCTAAGTTTGACATGAAATATAAAAATAAATACGGAATTGTGGATACATGACGTACACATAGGGTGATAGAATAGGACCAGAACTTCTGTATTATACCACCCAAGTTACCGTAAAAACTTAGGTTTTGGAAATATGGGTGATTAAATTAGTCGCTTTGCGATGTGCGGACAACGATTTGTCGAATTTTGACACGAAATATAAAAAAAATACGGAGGTGTGCCAACATGACGTACACATAGGATGATAGAATAGGTCCAGAACTTGAGTACTATACCACCCAAGTTACCGTAAAAACTTAGGTTTTGGAAATATGGGTGATTAAATTAGTCGCTATGCGATGTGCGGACAACGATTTGTCTAAGTTTGACATGAAATATAAAAATAAATACGGAGGTGTGCCAACATTACGTACACGTAGGGTGAAAGAATAGGACCAGAACTTCTGTATTAAACCACCCAAGTTACCGTAAAAACTTAGGTTTTGGAAATATGGGTGATTAAATTAGTCGCTATGCGATGTGCGGACAGGGATTTGTCTAAGTATGACATGAAATATAATAATAAATACGGAGGTGTGCCAACATTACGTACACATAGGATGATAGAATAGGTCCAGAACTTTAGTACTATACCACCCAAGTTACCGTAAAAACTTAGGTTTTGGAAATATGGCTGATTAAAGTAGTCGCATTGAGATGTGCGGACAGCGATTTGTCTAAGTTTGACATGAAATATAAAAATAAATACGGAATTGTGGATACATGACGTACACATAGGGTGATAGGATAGGACCAGAACTTCTGTACTATATCACCCAAGTTACCTTAAAATCTTAGGTTTTGGATATATGGGTGATTAAATTAGTCGCTATGCGATGTGCGGACAACGATTTGTCTAAGTATGACATAAAATATAATAATAAATACGGAGGTGTGCCAACATTACGTACACGTAGGGTGATAGAATAGGACCAGAACTTCTAAAATATACCACCCAAGTTACCGTAAAAACTTAGGTTTTGGAAATATTGCTGATTAAAGTAGTCGCATTGAGATGTGCGGACAGAGATTTGTCGAAGTTTGACACGAAATATAAAAAAAATACGGAGGTGTGCCAACATGACGTACACATAGGGTGATAGAATAGGACCAGAACTTCTGTATTATACCACCCAAGTTACCGTAAAAACTTAGGTTTTGGAAATATGGGTGATTAAATTAGTCGCTTTGCGATGTGCGGACAACGATTTGTCGAATTTTGACACGAAATATAAAAAAAATACGGAGGTGTGCCAACATGACGTACACATAGGATGATAGAATAGGTCCAGAACTTTAGTACTATACTACCCAAGTTACCGTAAAAACTTAGGTTTTGGAAATATGGGTGATTAAATTAGTCGCTATGCGATGTGCGGACAACGATTTGTCTAAGTTTGACATGAAATAAAAAAATAAATACGGAGGTGTGCCAACATTACGTACACGTAGGGTGAAAGAATAGGACCAGAACTTCTGTATTAAACCACCCAAGTTACCGTAAAAACTTAGGTTTTGGAGATATGGGTGATTAAATTAGTCGCTATGCGATGTGCGGACAGGGATTTGTCTAAGTATGACATGAAATATAATAATAAATACGGAGGTGTGCCAACATTACGTACACATAGGATGATAGAATAGGTCCAGAACTTTAGTACTATACCACCCAAGTTACCGTAAAAACTTAGGTTTTGGAAATATGGCTGATTAAAGTAGTCGCATTGAGATGTGCGGACAGCGATTTGTCTAAGTTTGACATGAAATATAAAAATAAATAGGGAATTGTGGATACATGACGTACACATAGGGTGATAGGATAGGACCAGAACTTCTGTATTATACCACCCAAGTTACCGTAAAAACTTAGGTTTTGGAAATATGGGTGATTAAATTAGTCGCAATGCGATGTGCGGACAACGATTTGTCGAAGTTTGACACGAAATATAAAAAAAATACGGAGGTGTGCCAACATGACGTACACATAGGATGGTAGAATAGGTCCAGAACTTTAGTACTATACCACCCAAGTTACCGTAAAAACTTAGGTTTTGGAAATATGGGTGATTAAATTAGTCGCTATGCGATGTGCGGACAACGATTTGTCTAAGTTTGACATGAAATATAAAAATAAATACGGAATTGTGGATACATGACGTACACATAGGGTGATAGAATAGGACCAGAACTTCTGTACTATACTACCCAAGTTACCTTAAAATCTTAGGTTTTGGATATATGGGTGATTAAATTAGTCGCTATGCGATGTGCGGACAACGATTTGTCTAAGTATGACATAAAATATAATAATAAATACGGAGGTGTGCCAACATTACGTACACGTAGGGTGATAGAATAGGACCAGAACTTCTGTATTATACCACCCAAGTTACCGTAAAAACTTAGGTTTTGGAAATATGGCTGATTAAAGTAGTCGCATTGAGATGTGCGGACAGAGATTTGTCGAAGTTTGACACGAAATATAAAAAAAATACGGAGGTGTGCCAACATGACGTACACATAGGATGATAGAATAGGTCCAGAACTTTAGTACTATACCACCCAAGTTACCGTAAAAACTTAGGTTTTGGAAATATGGCTGATTAAAGCAGTCGCATTGAGATGTGCGGACAGCGATTTGTCTAAGTTTGACATGAAATATAAAAATAAATACGGAATTTTGGATACATGACGTACACATTGGGTGATAGAATAGGACCAGAACTTCTGTATTATACCACCCAAGTTACCGTAAAAACTTAGGTTTTGGAAATATGGGTGATTAAATTAGTCGCTATGCGATGTGCGGACAACGATTTTTCTAAGTTTGACATGAAATATAAAAATAAATACGGAATTTTGGATACATGACGTACACATTGGGTGATAGAATAGGATTAGAACTATATTATTATACCACTCAAGTTACCGTCAAAACTTAGGTTTTGGAAATATGGGTGATTAAATTAGTCGCTATGCGATATGCGGACAACGATTTGTCTAAGTTTGACATGAAATATAAAAATAAATACGGAATTGTGGATACATGACGTACACGTAGGGTGATAGAATAGAACCAGAACTTTAGTACTATACCACCCAAGTTACCTTAAAAACTTAGGTTTTGGAAATATGGGTGATTAAATTAGTCGCTATGCGATGTGCGGACAACGATTTGTCTAAGTATGACATGAAATATAATAATAAATACGGAGGTGTGCAAACATTGCGTACACGTAGGATGAAAGAATAGGACCAGAACTTTAGTACTATACCACCCAAGTTACCGTAAAAACTTAGGTTTTGGAAATATGGCTGATTAAAGTAGTCGCATTGAGATGTGCGGACAGAGATTTGTCGAAGTTTGACACGAAATATAAAAAAAATACGGAGGTGTGCCAACATGACGTACACATAGGATGATAGAATAGGTCCAGAACTTTAGTACTATACCACCCAAGTTACCGTAAAAACTTAGGTTTTGGAAATATGGCTGATTAAAGCAGTCGCATTGAGATGTGCGGACAGCGATTTGTCTAAGTTTGACATGAAATATAAAAATAAATACGGAATTGTGGATACATGACGTACACATAGGGTGATAGAATGGGACCAGAACTTCTGTATTATACCACCCAAGTTACCGTAAAAACTTAGGTTTTGGAAATATGGGTGATTAAATTAGTCGCTTTGCGATGTGCGGACAACGATTTGTCGAATTTTGACACGAAATATAAAAAAAATACGGAGGTGTGCCAACATGACGTACACATAGGATGATAGAATAGGTCCAGAACTTTAGTACTATACCACCCAAGTTACCGTAAAAACTTAGGTTTTGGAAATATGGGTGATTAAATTAGTCGCTATGCGATGTGCGGACAACGATTTGTCTAAGTTTGACATGAAATATAAAAATAAATACGGAGGTGTGCCAACATTACGTACACGTAGGGTGAAAGAATAGGACCAGAACTTCTGTATTAAACCACCCAAGTTACCGTAAAAACTTAGGTTTTGGAAATATGGGTGATTAAATTAGTCGCTATGCGATGTGCGGACAGGGATTTGTATAAGTATGACATGAAATATAATAATAAATACGGAGGTGTGCCAACATTACGTACACATAGGATGATAGAATAGGTCCAGAACTTTAGTACTATACCACCCAAGTTACCGTAAAAACTTAGGTTTTGGAAATATGGCTGATTAAAGTAGTCGCATTGAGATGTGCGGACAGCGATTTGTCTAAGTTTGACATGAAATATAAAAATAAATACGGAATTGTGGATACATGACGTACACATAGGGTGATAGGATAGGACCAGAACTTCTGTATTATACCACCCAAGTTACCGTAAAAACTTAGGTTTTGGAAATATGGGTGATTAAATTAGTCGCTATGCGATGTGCGGACAACGATTTGTCGAAGTTTGACACGAAATATAAAAAAAATACGGAGGTGTGCCAACATGACGTACACATAGGATGGTAGAATAGGTCCAGAACTTTAGTACTATACCACCCAAGTTACCGAAAAAACTTAGGTTTTGGAAATATGGGTGATTAAATTAGTCGCTATGCGATGTGCGGACAACGATTTGTCTAAGTTTGACATGAAATATAAAAATAAATACGAAAATGTGGATACATGACGTACACATAGGGTGATAGAATAGGACCAGAACTTCTGTACTATATCACCCAAGTTACCTTAAAATCTTAGGTTTTGGATATATGGGTGATTAAATTATTCGCTATGCGATGTGCGGACAACGATTTGTCTAAGTATGACATAAAATATAATAATAAATACGGAGGTGTGCCAACATTACGTACACGTAGGGTGATAGAATAGACCAGAACTTCTGTAATATACCACCCAAGTTACCGTAAAAACTTAGGTTTTGGAAATATTGCTGATTAAAGTAGTCGCATTGAGATGTGCGGACAGAGATTTGTCGAAGTTTGACACGAAATATAAAAAAAATACGGAGGTTGTGCCAACATGACGTACACATAGGGTGATAGAATAGGACCAGAACTTCTGTATTATACCACCCAAGTTACCGTAAAAACTTAGGTTTTGGAAATATGGGTGATTAAATTAGTCGCTTTGCGATGTGCGGACAACGATTTGTCGAATTTTGACACGAAATATAAAAAAAATACGGAGGTGTGCCAACATGACGTACACATAGGATGATAGAATAGGTCCAGAACTTTAGTACTATACCACCCAAGTTACCGTAAAAACTTAGGTTTTGGAAATATGGGTGATTAAATTAGTCGCTATGCGATGTGCGGACAACGATTTGTCTAAGTTTGACATGAAATAAAAAAATAAATACGGAGGTGTGCCAACATTACGTACACGTAGGGTGAAAGAATAGGACCAGAACTTCTGTATTAAACCACCCAAGTTACCGTAAAAACTTAGGTTTTGGAAATATGGGTGATTAAATTAGTCGCTATGCGATGTGCGGACAACGATTTGTCGAATTTTGACACGAAATATAAAAAAAATACGGAGGTGTGCCAACATGACGTACACATAGGATGATAGAATAGGTCCAGAACTTTAGTACTATACCACCCAAGTTACCGTAAAAACTTAGGTTTTGGAAATATGGGTGATTAAATTAGTCGCTATGCGATGTGCGGACAACGATTTGTCTAAGTTTGACATGAAATATAAAAATAAATACGGAATTGTGGATACATGACGTACACATAGGGTGATAGAATAGGACCAGAACTTCTGTACTATACTACCCAAGTTACCTTAAAATCTTAGGTTTTGGATATATGGGTGATTAAATTAGTCGCTATGCGATGTGCGGACAACGATTTGTCTAAGTATGACATAAAATATAATAATAAATACGGAGGTGTGCCAACATTACGTACACGTAGGGTGATAGAATAGGACCAGAACTTCTGTATTATACCACCCAAGTTACCGTAAAAACTTAGGTTTTGGAAATATTGCTGATTAAAGTAGTCGCATTGAGATGTGCGGACAGAGATTTGTCGAAGTTTGACACGAAATATAAAAAAAATACGGAGGTGTGCCAACATGACGTACACATAGGGTGATAGAATAGGACCAGAACTTCTGTACTATACCACCCAAGTTACCTTAAAATCTTAGGTTTTGGATATATGGGTGATTAAATTAGTCGCTATGCGATGTGCGGACAACGATTTGTCTAAGTATGACATGAAATATAATAATAAATACGGAGGTGTGCAAACATTACGTACACGTAGGGTGATAGGATAGGACCAGAACTTCTGTATTATACCACCCAAGTTACCGTAAAAACTTAGGTTTTGGAAATATGGCTGATTAAAGTAGTCGCATTGAGATGTGCGGACAGAGATTTGTCGAAGTTTGACACGAAATATAAAAAAAAATACGGAGGTGTGCCAACATGACGTACACATAGGATGATAGAATAGGTCCAGAACTTTAGTACTATACCACCCAAGTTACCGTAAAAACTTAGGTTTTGGAAATATGGCTGATTAAATTAGTCGCTATGCGATGTGCGGACAACGATTTGTCTAAGTTTGACATGAAATATAAAAATAAATACGGAGGTGTGCCAACATTACGTACACGTAGGGTGAAAGAATAGGACCAGAACCTCTGTATTATACCACCCAAGTTACCGTAAAAACTTAGGTTTTGGAAATATGGGTGATTAAATTAGTCGCTATGCGATGTGCGGACAACGATTTGTCTAAGTATGACATGAAATATAATAATTAATACGGAGGTGTGCCAACATTACGTACACATAGTATGATAGAATAGGTCCAGAACTTTAGTACTATACCACCCAAGTTACCGTAAAAACTTAGGTTTTGGAAATATGGCTGATTAAAGTAGTCGCATTGAGATGTGCGGACAGCGATTTGTCTAAGTTTGAGATGAAATATAAAAATAAATACGGAATTGTGGATACATGACGTACACAAAGGGTTATAGAATAGGACCAGAACTTCTGTATTATACCACCCAATTTACCGTAAAAACTTAGGTTTTGGAAATATGGGTGATTAAATTAGTCGCTATGCGATGTGCGGACAACGATTTGTCGAAGTTTGACACGAAATATAAAAAAAATACGGAGGTGTGCCAACATGACGTACACATAGGATGATAGAATAGGTCCAGAACTTTAGTACTATACCACCCAAGTTACCGTAAAAACTTAGGTTTTGGAAATATGGGTGATTAAATTAGTCGCTATGCGATGTGCGGACAACGATTTGTCTAAGTATGACATGAAATATAAAAATAAATACGGAATTGTGGATACATTACGTACACATAGGGTGATAGAATAGGACCAGAACTTCTGTACTATACCAACCAAGTTACCTTAAAATCTTAGGTTTTGGATATATGGGTGATTAAATTAGTCGCTATGCGATGTGCGGACAACGATTTGTCTAAGTATGACACGAAATATAATAATTAATACGGAGGTGTGCCAACATTACGTACATATAGGGTGAAAGAATAGGACCAGAACTTCTGTATTAAACCACCCAAGTTACCGTAAAAACTTAGGTTTTGGAAATATGGGTGATTAAATTAGTCGCTATGCGATGTGCGGACAGGGATTTGTCTAAGTATGACATGAAATATAATAATAAATACGGAGGTGTGCCAACATTACGTACACATAGGATGATAGAACAGGTCCAGAACTTTAGTACTATACCACCCAAGTTACCGTAAAAACTTAGGTTTTGGAAATATGGCTGATTAAAGTAGTCGCATTGAGATGTGCGGACAGCGATTTGTCTAAGTTTGACATGAAATATAAAAATAAATACGGAATTGTGGATACATGACGTACACATAGGGTGATAGGATAGGACCAGAACTTCTGTATTATACCACCCAAGTTACCGTAAAAACTTAGGTTTTGGAAATATGGGTGATTAAATTAGTCGCTATGCGATGTGCGGACAACGATTTGTCGAAGTTTGACACGAAATATAAAAAAAATACGGAGGTGTGCCAACATGACGTACACATAGGATGATAGAATAGGTCCAGAACTTTAGTACTATACCACCCAAGTTACCGTAAAAACTTAGGTTTTGGAAATATGGGTGATTAAATTAGTCGCTATGCGATGTGCGGACAACGATTTGTCTAAGTTTGACATGAAATATAAAAATAAATACGGAATTTTGGATACATGACGTACACATTGGGTGATAGAATAGGATTAGAACTATATTATTATACCACTCAGGTTACCGTCAAAACTTAGGTTTTGGAAATACGGGTGATTAAAATAGTCGCTTTGGATGTGTGGACAGCGATCCACCTAAGTTTGACATAAAATTTAAAATAAATACGGCAGTGTGTCAGCATGACGTACACGTGGGATGAAAGAATAGGACCAGAACTTTAGTACTATACCACCCAAGTTACCTTAAAAACTTAGGTTTTGGAAATATGGGTGATTAAATTAGTCGCTATGCGATTTGCGGACAACGATTTGTCTAAGTTTGACACGAAATATAAAAATAAATACGGAATTGTGGATACATGACGTACACGTAGGGTGATAGAATAGGACCAGAACTTTAGTACTATACCACCCAAGTTACCTTAAAAACTTAGGTTTTGGAAATATGGGTGATTAAATTAGTCGCTATGCGATGTGCGGACAACGATTTGTCTAAGTATGACATGAAATATAATAATAAATACGGAGGTGTGCCAACATTGCGTACACGTAGGATGAAAGAATAGGACCAGAACTTTAGTACTATACCACCCAAGTTACCTTAAAAACTTAGGTTTTGGAAATATGGGTGATTAAATTAGTCGCTATGCGATGTGCGGACAACGATTTGTCTAAGTATGACATGAAATATAATAATAAATACGGAGGTGTGCCAACATTACGTACACGTAGGGTGATAGAATAGGACCAGAACTTCTGTATTATACCACCAAAGTTACCGTAAAAACTTAGGTTTTGAAAATATGGCTGATTAAAGTAGTCGCATTGAGATGTGCGGACAGAGATTTGTCGAAGTTTGACACGAAATATAAAAAAAATACGGAGGTGTGGCAACATGACGTACACATAGGATGATAGAATAGGTCCAGAACTTTAGTACTATACCACCCAAGTTACCGTAAAAACTTAGGTTTTGGAAATATGGCTGATTAAAGCAGTCGCATTGAGATGTGCGGACAGCGATTTGTCTAAGTTTGACATGAAATATAAAAATAAATATGGAATTGTGGATACATGACGTACACATAGGGTGATAGAATAGGACCAGAACTTCTGTATTATACCACCCAAGTTACCGTAAAAACTTAGGTTTTGGAAATATGGGTGATTAAATTAGTCGCTTTGCGATGTGCGGACAACGATTTGTCGAAGTTTGACACGAAATATAAAAAAATACGGAGGTGTGCCAACATGACGTACACATAGGATGATAGAATAGGTCCAGAACTTTAGTACTATACCACCCAAGTTACCGTAAAAACTTAGGTTTTGGAAATATGGGTGATTAAATTAGTCGCTATGCGATGTGCGGACAACGATTTGTCTAAGTTTGACATGAAATATAAAAATAAATACGGAATTTTGGATACATGACGTACACATTGGGTGATAGAATAGGATTAGAACTATATTATTATACCACTCAGGTTACCGTCAAAACTTAGGTTTTGGAAATACGGGTGATTAAAATAGTCGCTTTGGATGTGTGGACAGCGATCCACCTAAGTTTGACATAAAATATAAAATATATACGGCAGTGTGTCAGCATGACGTACACGTGGGATGAAAGAATAGGACCAGAACTTTAGTACTATACCACCCAAGTTACCTTAAAAACTTAGGTTTTGGAAATATGGGTGATTAAATTAGTCGCTATGCGATTTGCGGACAACGATTTGTCTAAGTTTGACATGAAATATAAAAATAAATACGGAATTGTGGATACATGACGTACACGTAGGGTGATAGAATAGGACCAGAACTTTAGTACTATACCACCCAAGTTACCTTAAAAACTTAGGTTTTGGAAATATGGGTGATTAAATTAGTCGCTATGCGATGTGCGGACAACGATTTGTCTAAGTATGACATGAAATATAATAATAAATACGGAGGTGTGCCAACATTGTGTACACGTAGGATGAAAGAATAGGACCAGAACTTTAGTACTATACCACCCAAGTTACCTTAAAAACTTAGGTTTTGGAAATATGGGTGATTAAATTAGTCGCTATGCGATGTGCGGACAACGATTTGTCTAAGTATGACATGAAATATAATAATAAATACGGAGGTGTGCCAACATTACGTACACGTAGGGTGATAGAATAGGACCAGAACTTCTGTATTATACCACCAAAGTTACCGTAAAAACTTAGGTTTTGGAAATATGGCTGATTAAAGTAGTCGCATTGAGATGTGCGGACAGAGATTTGTCGAAGTTTGACACGAAATATAAAAAAAATACGGAGGTGTGCCAACATGACGTACACATAGGATGATAGAATAGGTCCAGAACTTTAGTACTATACCACCCAAGTTACCGTAAAAACTTAGGTTTTGGAAATATGGCTGTTTAAAGCAGTCGCATTGAGATGTGCGGACAGCGATTTGTCTAAGTTTGACATGAAATATAAAAATAAATACGGAATTGTGGATACATGACGTACACATAGGGTGATAGAATAGGACCAGAACTTCTGTATTATACCACCCAAGTTACCGTAAAAACTTAGGTTTTGGAAATATGGGTGATTAAATTAGTCGCTTTGCGATGTGCGGACAACGATTTGTCGAAGTTTGACACGAAATATAAAAAAATACGGAGGTGTGCCAACATGACGTACACATAGGATGATAGAATAGGTCCAGAACTTTAGTACTATACCACCCAAGTTACCGTAAAAACTTAGGTTTTGGAAATATGGGTGATTAAATTAGTCGCTATGCGATGTGCGGACAACGATTTGTCTAAGTTTGACATAATATATAAAAATAAATACGGAGGTGTGCCAACATTACGTACACGTAGGATGAAAGAATAGGACCAGAACTTCTGTATTAAACCACCCAAGTTACCGTAAAAACTTAGGTTTTGGAAATATGGGTGATTAAATTAGTCGCTATGCGATGTGCGGACAGGGATTTGTCTAAGTATGACATGAAATATAATAATAAATACGGAGGTGTGCCAACATTACGTACACATAGGATGATAGAATAGGTCCAGAACTTTAGTACTATACCACCCAAGATACCGTAAAAACTTAGGTTTTGGAAATATGGCTGATTAAAGTAGTCGCATTGAGATGTGCGGACAGCGATTTGTCTAAGTTTGACATGAAATATAAAAATAAATACGGAATTGTGGATACATGACGTACACATAGGGTGATAGGATAGGACCAGAACTTCTGTATTATACCACCCAAGTTACCGTAAAAACTTAGGTTTTGGAAATATTGCTGATTAAAGTAGTCGCATTGAGATGTGCGGACAGAGATTTGTCGAAGTTTGACACGAAATATAAAAAAAATACGGAGGTGTGCCAACATGACGTACACATAGGGTGATAGAATAGGACCAGAACTTCTGTACTATACCACCCAAGTTACCTTAAAATCTTAGGTTTTGGATATATGGGTGATTAAATTAGTCGCTATGCGATGTGCGGACAACGATTTGTCTAAGTATGACATGAAATATAATAATAAATACGGAGGTGTGCAAACATTACGTACACGTAGGGTGATAGGATAGGACCAGAACTTCTGTATTATACCACCCAAGTTACCGTAAAAACTTAGGTTTTGGAAATATGGCTGATTAAAGTAGTCGCATTGAGATGTGGGGACAGAGATTTGTCGAAGTTTGACACGAAATATAAAAAAAATACGGAGGTGTGCCAACATGACGTACACATAGGATGATAGAATAGGTCCAGAACTTTAGTACTATACCACCCAAGTTACCTTAAAAACTTAGTTTTTGGAAATATGGGTGATTAAATTAGTCGCTATGCGATGTGCGGACAACGATTTGTCTAAGTTTGACATGAAATATAAAAATAAATACGGAGGTGTGCCAACATTACGTACACGTAGGGTGAAAGAATAGGACCAGAACCTCTGTATTATACCACCCAAGTTACCGTAAAAACTTAGGTTTTGGAAATATGGGTGATTAAATTAGTCGCTATGCGATGTGCGGACAACGATTTGTCTAAGTATGACATGAAATATAATAATTAATACGGAGGTGTGCCAACATTACGTACACATAGGATGATAGAATAGGTCCAGAACTTTAGTACTATACCACCCAAGTTACCGTAAAAACTTAGGTTTTGGAAATATGGCTGATTAAAGTAGTCGCATTGAGATGTGCGAACAGCGATTTGTCTAAGTTTGACATGAAATATAAAAATAAATACGGAATTGTGGATATATGACGTACACATAGGGTGATAGAATAGGACCAGAACTTCTGTATTATACCACCCAAGTTACCGTAAAAACTTAGGTTTTGGAAATATGGGTGATTAAATTAGTCGCTATGCGATGTGCGGACAACGATTTGTCGAAGTTTGACACGAAATATAAAAAAAAATACTGAGGTGTGCCAACATGACGTACACATAGGATGATAGAATAGGTCCAGAACTTTAGTACTATACCACCCAAGTTACCGTAAAAACTTAGGTTTTGGAAATATGGGTGATTAAATTAGTCGCTATGCGATGTGCGGACAACGATTTGTCTAAGTTTGACATGAAATATAAAAATAAATACGGAATTGTGGATACATTACGTACACATAGGGTGATAGAATAGGACCAGAACTTCTGTACTATACCACCCGAGTTACCTTAAAATCTTAGGTTTTGGATATATGGGTGATTAAATTAGTCGCTATGCGATGTGCGGACAACGATTTGTCTAAGTATGACATGAAATATAATAATTAATACGGAGGTGTGCCAACATTACGTACATATAGGGGGAAAGAATAGGACCAGAACTTCTGTATTAAACCACCCAAGTTACCGTAAAAACTTAGGTTTTGGAAATATGGGTGATTAAATTAGTCGCTATGCGATGTGCGGACAGGGATTTGTCTAAGTATGACATGAAATATAATAATAAATACGGAGGTGTGCCAACATTACGTACACATAGGATGATAGAATAGGTCCAGAACTTTAGTACTATACCACCCAAGATACCGTAAAAACTTAGGTTTTGGAAATATGGCTGATTAAAGTAGTCGCATTGAGATGTGCGGACAGCAATTTGTCTAAGTTTGACATGAAATATAAAAATAAATACGGAATTGTGGATACATGACGTACCCATAGGGTGATAGGATAGGACCAGAACTTCTGTATTATACCACCCAAGTTACCGTAAAAACTTAGGTTTTGGAAATATTGCTGATTAAAGTAGTCGCATTGAGATGTGCGGACAGAGATTTGTCGAAGTTTGACACGAAATATAAAAAAAATACGGAGGTGTGCCAACATGACGTACACATAGGGTGATAGAATAGGACCAGAACTTCTGTACTATACCACCCAAGTTACCTTAAAATCTTAGGTTTTGGATATATGGGTGATTAAATTAGTCGCTATGCGATGTGCGGACAACGATTTGTCTAAGTATGACATGAAATATAATAATAAATACGGAGGTGTGGAAACATTACGTACACGTAGGGTGATAGGATAGGACCAGAACTTCTGTATTATACCACCAAAGTTACCGTAAAAACTTAGGTTTTGGAAATATGGCTGATTAAAGTAGTCGCATTGAGATGTGCGGACAGAGATTTGTCGAAGTTTGACACGAAATATAAAAAAAATACGGAGGTGTGCCAACATGACGTACACATAGGATGATAGAATAGGTCCAGAACTTTAGTACTATACCACCCAAGTTACCTTAAAAACTTAGGTTTTGGAAATATGGGTGATTAAATTAGTCGCTATGCGATGTGCGGACAACGATTTGTCTAAGTTTGACATGAAATATAAAAATAAATACGGAGGTGTGCCAACATTACGTACACGTAGGGTGAAAGAATAGGACCAGAACCTCTGTATTATACCACCCAAGTTACCGTAAAAACTTAGGTTTTGGAAATATGGGTGATTAAATTAGTCGCTATGCGATGTGCGGACAACGATTTGTCTAAGTATGACATGAAATATAATAATTAATACGGAGGTGTGCCAACATTACGTACACATAGGATGATAGAATAGGTCCAGAACTTTAGTACTATACCACCCAAGTTACCGTAAAAACTTAGGTTTTGGAAATATGGCTGATTAAAGTAGTCGCATTGAGATGTGCGAACAGCGATTATTCTAAGTTTGACATGAAATATAAAAATAAATACGGAATTGTGGATACATGACGTACACATAGGGTGATAGAATAGGACCAGAACTTCTGTATTATACCACCCAAGTTACCGTAAAAACTTAGGTTTTGGAAATATGGGTGATTAAATTAGTCGCTATGCGATGTGCGGACAACGATTTGTCGAAGTTTGACACGAAATATAAAAAAAAATACGGAGGTGTGCCAACATGACGTACACATAGGATGATAGAATAGGTCCAGAACTTTAGTACTATACCACCCAAGTTACCGTAAAAACTTAGGTTTTGGAAATATGGGTGATTAAATTAGTCGCTATACGATGTGCGGACAACGATTTGTCTAAGTTTGACATGAAATATAAAAATAAATACGGAATTGTGGATACATTACGTACACATAGGGTGATAGAATAGGACCAGAACTTCTGTACTATACCACCCAAGTTACCTTAAAATCTTAGGTTTTGGATATATGGGTGATTAAATTAGTCGCTATGCGATGTGCGGACAACGATTTGTCTAAGTATGACATGAAATATAATAATTAATACGGAGGTGTGCCAACATAACGTACACATAGGATGATAGAATAGGTCCAGAACTTTAGTACTATACCACCCAAGTTACCGTAAAAACTTAGGTTTTGGAAATATGGCTGATTAAAGTAGTCGCATTGAGATGTGCGGACAGCGATTTGTCTAAGTTTGACATGAAATATAAAAATAAATACGGAATTGTGGATACATGACGTACACATAGGGTGATAATATAGGACCAGAACTTCTGTATTATACCACCCAAGTTACCGTAAAAACTTAGGTTTTGGAAATATGGGTGATTAAATTAGTCGCTATGCGATGTGCGGACAACGATTTGTCGAAGTTTGACACGAAATATAAAAAAAATACGGAGGTGTGCCAACATGACGTACACATAGGATGATAGAATAGGTCCAGAACTTTAGTACTATACCACCCAAGTTACCGTAAAAACTTAGGTTTTGGAAATATGGGTGATTAAATTAGTCGCTATGCGATGTGCGGACAACGATTTGTCTAAGTTTGACATGAAATATAATAATAAATACGGAGGTGTGCCAACATTACGTACACGTAGGGTGATAGAATAGGACCAGAACTTCTGTATTATACCACCCAAGTTACCGTAAAAACTTAGGTTTTGGAAATATGGCTGATTAAAGTAGTCGCATTGAGATGTGCGGACAGAGATTTGTCGAAGTTTGACACGAAATATAAAAAAAATTCGGAGGTGTGCCAATATGACGTACACATAGGATGATAGAATAGGTTCAGAACTTTAGTATTATACCAGCCAAGTTACCTTAAAAACTTAGGTTTTGGAAATATGGGTGATTAAATTAGTCGCTATGCGATGTGCGGACAACGATTTGTCTAAGTTTGACATGAAATATAAAAATAAATACGGAATTGTGGATACATGACGTACACGTAGGGTGATAGAATAGGACCAGAACTTCTGTATTATACCACCCAAGTTACCGTAAAAACTTAGGTTTTGGAAATATGGCTGATTAAAGTAGTCGCATTGAGATGTGCGGACAGAGATTTGTCGAAGTTTGACACGAAATATAAAAAATACGGAGGTGTGCCAACATGACGTACACATAGGATGATAGAATAGGTCCAGAACTTTAGTACTATACCACCCAAGTTACCGTAAAAACTTAGGTTTTGGAAATATGGGTGATTAAATTAGTCGCTATGCGATGTGCGGACAACGATTTGTCTAAGTTTGACATGAAATATAAAAATAAATACGGAGGTGTGCCAACATTACGTACATGTAGGGTGAAAGAATAGGACCAGAACTTCTGTATTATACCACCCAAGTTACCGTAAAAACTTAGGTTTTGGAAATATGGGTGATTAAATTAGTCGCTATGCGATGTGCGGACAACGATTTGTCTAAGTATGACATGAAATATAATAATTAATACGGAGGTGTGCCAACATTACGTACACATAGGATGATAGAATAGGTCCAGAACTTTAGTACTATACCACCCAAGTTACCGTAAAAACTTAGGTTTTGGAAATATGGCTGATTGAAGTAGTCGCATTGAGATGTGCGGACAGCGATTTGTCTAAGTTTGACATGAAATATTAAAATAAATACGGAATTGTGGATACATGACGTACACATAGGGTGATAGAATAGGACCAGAACTTCTGTATTATACCACCCAAGTTACCGTAAAAACTTAGGTTTTGGAAATATGGGTGATTAAATTAGTCGCTATGCGATGTGCGGACAACGATTTGTCGAAGTTTGACACGAAATATAAAAAAAATACGGAGGTGTGCCAACATGACGTACACATAGGATGATAGAATAGGTCCAGAACTTTAATACTATACCACCCAAGTTACCTTAAAAACTTAGGTTTTGGAAATACGGGTGATTAAAATAGTCGCTTTGGATGTGTGGACAGTGATCCACCTAAGTTTGACATAAAATATAAAATAAATACGGCAGTGTGTCAGCATGACGTACACGTAGGGTGATGAAATAGGACCAGAACTTCTGTATTATACCACCCAAGTTACCGTAAAAACTTAGGTTTTGGAAATATGGCTGATTAAAGTAGTCGCATTGAGATGTGCGGACAGCGATTTGTCAAAGTATGACATGAAAAATAAAATAAATACGGACGTGTGCCAACATGACGTACAATAGGATGATAGAATAGGTCCTGAAATTTAGTATTATACCACCCAAGTTACCTTAAAAACTTAGGTTTTGGAAATATGGGTGATTAAATTAGTCGCTATGCGATGTGCGGACAGCGATTTGTCTAAGTTTGACATGAAATATAAAAATAAATACGGAATTTTGGATACATGACGTACACATTGGGTGATAGAATAGGATTAGAACTATATTATTATACCACTCAGGTTACCGTCAAAACTTAGGTTTTGGAAATACGGGTGATTAAAATAGTCGCTTTGGATGTGTGGACAGCGATCCACCTAAGTTTGACATAAAATATAAAATAAATACGGCAGTATGCCAACATGACGTACGCATAGGGTGATAGAATAGGACCAGAACTATAGTGTTATACCACTCAGGTTACCGTCAAAACTTAGATTTTGGAAATACGGGTGATTAAAATAGTCGCTTTGGATGAGTAGACAGCGATCCACCTAAGTTTGACATGAAATATAAAATAAATACGGAAGTGTGCCAACAAGACGTACACATAGGGTGATAGAATAGGACCAGAACTTCTGTATTATACCACCCAAGTTACCGTAAAAACTTAGGTTTTGGAAATATGGCTGATTAAAGTAGTCGCATTGAGATGTGCGGACAGCGATTTGTCAAAGTATGACATGAAAAATAAAATAAATACGGAAGTGTGCCAACATGACGTACACATAGGATGATAGAATAGGTCCTGAAATTTAGTATTATACCACCCAAGTTACCTTAAAAACTTAGGTTTTGGAAATATGGGTGATTAAATTAGTCGCTATGCGATGTGCGGACAACGATTTGTCTACGTTTGACATGAAATATAAAAATAAATACGGAATTGTGGATACATGACGTACACGTAGGGTGATGAAATAGGACCAGAACTTCTGTATTATACCACCCAAGTTACCGTAAAAACTTAGGTTTTGGAAATATGGCTGATTAAAGTAGTCGCATTGAGATGTGCGGACAGCGATTTGTCAAAGTATGACATGAAAAATAAAATAAATACGGAAGTGTGCCAACATGACGTACACATAGGATGATAGAATAGGTCCTGAAATTTAGTATTATACCACCCAAGTTACCTTAAAAACTTAGGTTTTGGAAATATGGGTGATTAAATTAGTCGCTATGCGATGTGCGGACATCGATTTGTCTAAGTTTGACATGAAATATAAAAATAAATACAGAATTGTGGATACATGACGTACACATAGGGTGATAGAATAGGACCAGAACTTCTGTATTATACCACCCAAGTTACCGTAAAAACTTAGGTTTTGGAAATATGGCTGATTAAAGTAGTCGCATTGAGATCTGCGGACAGCGATTTGTCTAAGTTCGACATGAAATATAAAAATAAATACGGAATTTTGGATACATGACGTACACAATGGGTGATAGAATAGGATTAGAACTATATTATTATACCACACAGGTTACCGTCAAAACTTAGGTTTTGGAAATACGGGTGATTAAAATAGTCGCTTTGGATGTGTGGACAGCGATCCACCTAAGTTTGACATAAAATATAAAATAAATACGGCAGTATGCCAACATGACGTACGCATAGGGTGATAGAATAGGACCAGAACTATAGTGTTATACCACTCAGGTTACCGTCAAAACTTAGGTTTTGGAAATACGGGTGATTAAAATAGTCGCTTTGGATGAGTAGACAGCGATCCACCTAAGTTTGACATGAAATATAAAATAAATACGGAAGTGTGCCAACAAGACGTACACATAGGGTGATAGAATAGGACCAGAACTTCTGTATTATACCACCCAAGTTACCGTAAAAACTTAGGTTTTGGAAATATGGCTGATTAAAGTAGTCGCATTGAGATGTGCGGACAGCGATTTGTCAAAGTATGACATGAAAAATAAAATAAATACGGAAGTGTGCCAACATGACGTACACATAGGATGATAGAATAGGTCCTGAAATTTAGTATTATACCACCCAAGTTACCTTAAAAACTTAGGTTTTGGAAATATGGGTGATTAAATTAGTCGCTATGCGATGTGCGGACAACGATTTGTCTAAGTTTGACATGAAATATAAAAATAAATACGGAATTGTGGATACATGACGTACACATAGGATGATAGAATAGGTCCTGAAATTAAGTATTATACCACCCAAGTTACCGTAAAAACTTAGGTTTTGGAAATATGGGTGATTAAATTATTCGCTATGCGATGTGCGGACAACGATTTGTCTAAGTTTGACATGAAATATAAAAATAAATACGGAATTGTGGATACATGACGTACACGTAGGGTGATAGAATAGGACCAGAACTTCTGTATTATACCACCCAAGTTACCGTAAAAACTTAGGTTTTGGAAATATGGCTGATTAAAGTAGTCGCATTGAGATGTGCGGACAGAGATTTGTCGAAGTTTGACACGAAATATAAAAAAAATACGGAGGTGTGCCAACATGACGTACACATAGGATGATAGAATAGGTCCAGAACTTTACTACTATACCACCCAAGTTACCGTAAAAACTTAGGTTTTGGAAATATGGCTGATTAAAGTAGTCGCATTGAGATGTGCGGACAGCGATTTGTCTAAGTTTGACATGAAATATAAAAATAAATACGGAATTGTGGATACATGACGTACACATAGGGTTATAGAATAGGACCAGAACTTCTGTATTATATCACCCAAGTTACCGTAAAAACTTAGGTTTTGGAAATATGGGTGATTAAATTAGTCGCTTTGCGATGTGCGGACAACGATTTGTCGAAGTTTGACACGAAATATAAAAAAAATACGGAGGTCTGCCAACATGACGTACACATAGGATGATAGAATAGGTCCAGAACTTTAGTACTATACCACCCAAGTTACCGTAAAAACTTAGGTTTTGGAAATATGGGTGATTAAATTAGTCGCTATGCGATGTGCGGACAACGATTTGTCTAAGTTTGACATGAAATATAAAAATAAATACGGAGGTGTGCCAACATTACGTACATGTAGGGTGAAAGAATAGGACCAGAACTTCTGTATTATACCACCCAAGTTACCGTAAAAACTTAGGTTTTGGAAATATGGGTGATTAAATTAGTCGCTATGCGATGTGAGGACAACGATTTGTCTAAGTATGACATGAAATATAATAATAAATGGAGGTGTGCCAACATTACGTACATATTGGGTGATAGAATAGGACCAGAACTTCTGTATTATACCACCCAAGTTACCGTAAAAACTTAGGTTTTGGAAATATGGGTGATTAAATTAGTCGCTATGCGATGTGCGGACAACGATTTGTCTAAGTTTGACATGAAATATAAAAATAAATACGGAGGTGTGCCAACATTACGTACATGTAGGGTGAAAGAATAGGACCAGAACTTCTGTATTATACCACCCAAGTTACCGTAAAAACTTAGGTTTTGGAAATATGGGTGATTAAATTAGTCGCTATGCGATGTGCGGACAACGATTTGTCTAAGTATGACAAGAAATATAATAATTAATACGGAGGTGTGCCAACATTACGTACAAATAGGATGATAGAATAGGTCCAGAACTTTAGTACTATACCACCCAAGTTACCGTAAAAACTTAGGTTTTGGAAATATGGCTGATTGAAGTAGTCGCATTGAGATGTGCGGACAGCGAATTGTCTAAGTTTGACATGAAATATAAAAATAAATACGGAATTGTGGATACATGACGTACACATAGGGTGATAGAATAGGACCAGAACTTCTGTATTATACCACTCAAGTTACCGTAAAAACTTAGGTTTTGGAAATATGGGTGATTAAATTAGTCGCTATGCGATGTGCGGACAACGATTTGTCGAAGTTTGACACGAAATATAAAAAAAATACGGAGGTGTGCCAACATGACGTACACATAGGATGATAGAATAGGTCCAGAACTTTAATACTATACCACCCAAGTTACCTTAAAAACTTAGGTTTTGGAAATACGGGTGATTCAAATAGTCGCTTTGGATGTGTGGACAGTGATCCACCTAAGTTTGACATAAAATATAAAATAAATACGGCAGTGTGTCAGCATGACGTACACGTAGGGTGATGAAATAGGACCAGAACTTCTGTATTATACCACCCAAGTTACCGTAAAAACTTAGGTTTTGGAAATATGGCTGATTAAAGTAGTCGCATTGAGATGTGCGGACAGCGATTTGTCAAAGTATGACATGAAAAATAAAATAAATACGGAAGTGTGCCAACATGACGTACACATAGGATGATAGAATAGGTCCTGAAATTTAGTATTATACCACCCAAGTTACCTTAAAAACTTAGGTTTTGGAAATATGGCTGATTAAAGTAGTCGCATTGAGATGTGCGGACAGCGATTTGTCTAAGTTTGACATGAAATATAAAAATAAGTACGGAATTTTGGATACATGACGTACACATTGGGTGATAGAATAGGATTAGAACTATATTATTATTCCACACAGGTTACCGTCAAAACTTAGGTTTTGGAAATACGGGTGATTAAAATAGTCGCTTTGGATGTGTGGACAGCGATCCACCTAAGTTTGACATAAAATATAAAATAAATACGGCAGTATGCCAACATGACGTACGCATAGGGTGATAGAATAGGACCAGAACTATAGTGTTATACCACTCAGGTTACCGTCAAAACTTAGATTTTGGAAATACGGGTGATTAAAATAGTCGCTTTGGATGAGTAGACAGCGATCCACCTAAGTTTGACATGAAATATAAAATAAATACGGAAGTGTGCCAACAAGACGTACACATAGGGTGATAGAATAGGACCAGAACTTCTGTATTATACCACCCAAGTTACCGTAAAAACTTAGGTTTTGGAAATATGGCTGATTAAAGTAGTCGCATTGAGATGTGCGGACAGCGATTTGTCAAAGTATGACATGAAAAATAAAATAAATACGGAAGTGTGCCAACATGACGTACACATAGGATGATGGAATAGGTCCTGAAATTTAGTATTATACCACCCAAGTTACCTTAAAAACTTAGGTTTTGGAAATATGGGTGATTAAATTAGTCGCTATGCGATGTGCGGACAACGATTTGTCTAAGTTTGACATGAAATATAAAAATAAATACGGAATTGTGGATACATGACGTACACGTAGGGTGATGAAATAGGACCAGAACTTCTGTATTATACCACCCAAGTTACCGTAAAAACTTAGGTTTTGGAAATATGGCTGATTAAAGTAGTCGCATTGAGATGTGCGGACAGCGATTTGTCAAAGTATGACATGAAAAATAAAATAAATACGGAAGTGTGCCAACATGACGTACACATAGGATGTTAGAATAGGTCCTGAAATTTAGTATTATACCACCCAAGTTACCTTAAAAACTTAGGTTTTGGAAATATGGGTGATTAAATTAGTCGCTATGCGATGTGCGGACAACGATTTGTCTAAGTTTGACATGAAATATAAAAATAAATACGGAATTGTGGATACATGACGTACACATAGGGTGATAGAATAGGACCAGAACTTCTGTATTATACCACCCAAGTTACCGTAAAAACTTAGGTTTTGGAAATATGGCTGATTAAAGTAGTCGCATTGAGATGTGCGGACAGCGATTTGTCTAAGTTTGACATGAAATATAAAAATAAATACGGAATTTTGGATACATGACGTACACATTGGGTAATAGAATAGGATTAGAACTATATTATTATACCACACAGGTTACCGTCAAAACTTAGGTTTTGGAAATACGGGTGATTAAAATAGTCGCTTTGGATGTGTGGACAGCGATCCACCTAAGTTTGACATAAAATATAAAATAAATACGGCAGTATGCCAACATGACGTACGCATAGGGTGATAGAATAGGACCAGAACTATAGTGTTATACCACTCAGGTTACCGTCAAAACTTAGGTTTTGGAAATACGGGTGATTAAAATAGTCGCTTTGGATGAGTAGACAGCGATCCACCTAAGTTTGACATGAAATATAAAATAAATACGGAAGTGTGCCAACAAGACGTACACATAGGGTGATAGAATAGGACCAGAACTTCTGTATTATACCACCCAAGTTACCGTAAAAACTTAGGTTTTGGAAATATGGCTGATTAAAGTAGTCGCATTGAGATGTGCGGACAGCGATTTGTCAAAGTATGACATTAAAAATAAAATAAATACGGAAGTGTGCCAACATGACGTACACATAGGATGATAGAATAGGTCCTGAAATTTAGTATTATACCACCCAAGTTACCTTAAAAACTTAGGTTTTGGAAATATGGGTGATTAAATTAGTCGCTATGCGATGTGCGGACAACGATTTGTCTAAGTTTGACATGAAATATAAAAATAAATACGGAATTGTGGATACATGACGTACACGTAGGGTGATTAAATAGGACCAGAACTTCTGTATTATACCACCCAAGTTACCGTAAAAACTTAGGTTTTGGAAATATGGCTGATTAAAGTAGTCGCATTGAGATGTGCGGACAGCGATTTGTCAAAGTATGACATGAAAAATAAAATAAATACGGAAGTGTGCCAACATGACGTACACATAGGATGATAGAATAGGTCCTGAAATTTAGTATTATGCCACCCAAGTTACCTTAAAAACTTAGGTTTTGGAAATATGGGTTATTAAATTAGTCGCTATGCGATGTGCGGACAACGATTTGTCTAAGTTTGACATGAAATATAAAAATAAATACGGAATTGTGGATACATGACGTACACATAGGGTGATAGAATAGGACCAGAACTTCTGTATTATACCACCCAAGTTACCGTAAAAACTTAGGTTTTGGAAATATGGCTGATTAAAGTAGTCGCTATGCGATGTGCGGACAACGATTTGTCGAAGTTTGACACGAAATATAAAAAAAATACGGAGGTGTGCCAACATGACGTACACATAGGATGATAGGTCCTGAAATTTAGTATTATACCACCCAAGTTACCTTAAAAACTTAGGTTTTGGAAATATGGGTGATTAAATTAGTCGCTATGCGATGTGCGGACAACGATTTGTCTAAGTTTGACATGAAATATAAAAATAAATACGGAATTGTGGATACATGACGTACACGTAGGGTGATGAAATAGGACCAGAACTTCTGTATTATACCACCCAAGTTACCGTAAAAACTTAGGTTTTGGAAATATGGCTGATTAAAGTAGTCGCATTGAGATGTGCGGACAGCGATTTGTCAAAGTATGACATGAAAAATAAAATAAATACGGAAGTGTGCCAACATGACGTACACATAGGATGATAGAATAGGTCCTGAAATTTAGTATTATACCACCCAAGTTACCTTAAAAACTTAGGTTTTGGAAATATGTTTGATTAAATTAGTCGCTATGCGATGTGCGGACAACGATTTGTCTAAGTTTGACATGAAATATAAAAATAAATACGGAATTGTGGATACATGACGTACACATAGGGTGATAGAATAGGTCCTGAAATTTAGTATTATACCACCCAAGTTACCTTAAAAACTTAGGTTTTGGAAATATGGGTGATTAAATTAGTCGCTATGCGATGTGCGGACAACGATTTGTCTAAGTATGACATGAAATATAATAATAAATACGGAGGTGTGCCAACATTACGTACACGTAGGGTGATAGAATAGGACCAGAACTTCTGTATTATACCACCCAAGTTACCGTAAAAACTTAGGTTTTGGAAATATGGGTGATTAAAGTAGTCACATTGAGATGTGCGGACAAAGATTTGTCAAAGTATGACATGAAAAATAAAATAAATACGGAAGTGTGCCAACATGACGTACACATAGGATGATAGAATAGGTCCTGAAATTTAGTATTATACCACCCAAGTTACCTTAAAAACTTAGGTTTTGGAAATATGGGTGATTAAATTAGTCGCTATGCGATGTGCGGACAGAGATTTGTCGAAGTTTGACACGAAATATAAAAATAAATACGGAATTGTGGATACATGACGTACACATAGGGTGATAGAATAGGACCAGAACTTCTGTATTATACCACCCAAGTTACCGTAAAAACTTAGGTTTTGGAAATATGGCTGATTAAATTAGTCGCTATGCGATGTGCGGACAACGATTTGTCGAAGTTTGACACGAAATATAAAAAAAATACGGAGGTGTGCCAACATGACGTACACATAGGATGATAGAATAGGTCCAGAACTTTAGTATTATACCACCCAAGTTACCTTAAAAACTTGGGTTTTGGAAATATGGGTGATTAAATTAGTCGCTATGCGATGTGCGGACAACGATTTGTCTAAGTTTGACATGAAATATAAAAATAAATACGGAATTGTGGATACATGACGTACACATAGGGTGATAGAATAGGTCCTGAAATTTAGTATTATACCAACCAAGTTACCTTAAAAACTTAGGTTTTGGAAATATGGCTGATTAAAGTAGTCGCTTTGCGATGTGCGGACAGCGATTTGTCTAAGTATGACATGAAATATAATAATAAATACGGAGGTGTGCCAACATTACGTACACGTAGGGTGATAGAAAAGGACCAGAACTTCTGTATTATACCACCCAAGTTACCGTAAAAACTTAGGTTTTGGAAATATGGGTGATTAAAGTAGTCGCATTGAGATGTGCGGACAGCGATTTGTCAAAGTATGACATGAAAAATAAAATAAATACGGCAGTGTGTCAGCATGACGTACACGTAGGGTGATGAAATAGGACCAGAACTTCTGTATTATACCACCCAAGTTACCGTAAAAACCTAGGTTTTGGAAATATGGCTGATTAAAGTAGTCGCATTGAGATGTGCGGACAGCGATTTGTCAAAGTATGACATGAAAAATAAAATAAATACGGAAGTTTGCCAACATGACGTACACATAGGATGATAGAATAGGTCCTGAAATTTAGTATTATACCACCCAAGTTACCTTAAAAACTTAGGTTTTGGAAATATGGGTGATTAAATTAGTCGCTATGCGATGTGCGGACAACGATTTGTCGACGTTTGACACGAAATATAAAAAAAATACGGAGGTGTGCCAACATGACGTACACATAGGATGATAGAATAGGTCCAGAACTTTAGTATTATACCACCCAAGTTACCTTAAAAACTTAGGTTTTGGAAATATGGGTGATTAAATTAGTCGCTATGCGATGTGCGGACAACGATTTGTCTAAGTATGACATGAAATATAATAATAAATACGGAGGTGTGCCAACATTACGTACATTACGTAGGGTGATAGAATAGGACCAGAACTTCTGTATTATACCACCCAAGTTACCGTAAAAACTTAGGTTTTGGAAATATGGGTGATTAAAGTAGTCTGATTGAGATGTGCGGACAGCGATTTGTCAAAGTATGACATGAAAAATAAAATAAATACGGAAGTGTGCCAACATGACGTACACATTGGATGATAGAATAGGTCCTGAAATTTAGTATTATACCACCAAAGTTACCGTAAAAACTTAGGTTTTGGAAATATGGGTGATTAAATAAGTCGCTATGCGATGGGCGGACAGAGATTTGTCGAAGTTTGACACGAAATATAAAAATAAATACGGAATTGTGGATACATGACGTACACATAGGGTGATAGAATAGGACCAGAACTTCTGTGTAATACCACCCAAGTTACCGTAAAAACTTAGGTTTTGGAAATATGGCTGATTAAATTAGTCGCTATGCGATGTGCGGACAACGATTTGTCAAAGTTTGACACGAAATATAAAAAAAATACGGAGGTGTGCCAACATGACGTACACATAGGATGATAGAATAGGTCCAGAACTTTAGTACTATACCACCCAAGTTACCGTAAAAACTTAGGTTTTGGAAATATGGGTGATTAAATTAGTCGCTATGCGATGTGCGGACAACGATTTGTCTAAGTTTGACATGAAATATAAAAATAAATACGGAATTGTGGATACATGACGTACACATAGGGTGATAGAATAGGTCCAGAACTACTGTACTATACCACCCAAGTTACCTTAAAATCTTAGGTTTTGGATATATGGGTGATTAAATTAGTCGCTATGCGATGTGCGGACAACGATTTGTCTAAGTATGACATGAAATATAATAATAAATACGGAGGTGTGCCAACATTACGTACATATTGGGTGATAGAATAGGACCAGAACTTCTGTATTATACCACCCAAGTTACCGTAAAAACTTAGGTTTTGGAAATATGGCTGATTAAAGTAGTCGCATTGAGATGTGCGGACAGAGATTTGTCGAAGTTTGACAAAAATATAAAAAAAATACGGAGGTGTGCCAACATGACGTACACATAGGATGATAGAATAGGTCCAGAACTTTAGTACTATACCACCCAAGTTACCTTAAAAACTTAGGTTTTGGAAATACGGGTGATTAAAATAGTCGCTTTGGATGTGTGGACAGTGATCCACCTAAGTTTGACATAAAATATTAAATAAATACGGCAGTGTGTCAGCATGACGTACACGTAGGGTGATGAAATAGGACCAGAACTTCTGTATTATACCACCAGAGTTACCGTAAAAACTTAGGTTTTGGAAATATGGCTGATTAAAGTAGTCGCATTGAGATGTGCGGACAGCGATTTGTCAAAGTATGACATGAAAAATAAAATAAATACGGAAGTGTACCAACATGACGTACACATAGGATGATAGAATAGGTCCTGAAATTTAGTATTATACCAACCAAGTTACCTTAAAAACTTAGGTTTTGGAAATATGGGTGATTAAATTAGTCGCTATGCGATGTGCGGACAACGATTTGTCTAAGTTTGACATGAAATATAAAAATAAATACGGAATTGTGGATACATGACGTACACATAGGGTGATAGAATAGGACCAGAACTTCTGTATTATACCACCCAAGTTACCGTAAAAACTTAGGTTTTGGAAATATGGGTGATTAAATTAGTCGCTATGCGATGTGCGGACAACGATTTGTCAAAGTTTGACACGAAATATAAAGAAAATACGGAGGTGTGCCAACATGACGTACACAAGGGATGATAGAATAGGTCCAGAACTTTAGTACTATACCACCCAAGTTACCGTAAAAACTTAGGTTTTGGAAATATGGGTGATTAAATTAGTCGCTATGCGATGTGCGGACAACGATTTGTCTAAGTTTGACATGAAATATAAAAATAAATACGGAATTGTGGATACATGACGTACACATAGGGTGATAGAATAGGACCAGAACTTCTCTACTATACCACCCAAGTTACCTTAAAATCTTAGGTTTTGGATATATGGGTGATTAAATTAGTCGCTATGCGATGTGCGGACAACGATTTGTCTAAGTATGACATGAAATATAATAATAAATACGGAGGTGTGCCAACATTACGTACATATAGGGTGATAGAATAGGACCAGAACTTCTGTATTATACCACCCAAGTTACCGTAAAAACTTAGGTTTTGGAAATATGGCTGATTAAAGTAGTCGCATTGAGATGTGCGGACAGCGATTTGTCAAAGTATGACATGAAAAATAAAATAAATTCGGAAGTGTGCCAACATGACGTACACATAGGATGATAGAATAGGTCCTGAAATTTAGTATTATACCACCCAAGTTACCTTAAAAACTTAGGTTTTGGAAATATGGGTGATTAAATTAGTCGCTATGCGATGTGCGGACAACGATTTGTCTAAGTTTGACATGAAATATAAAAATAAATACGGAATTGTGGATACATGACGTACACATAGGGTGATAGAATAGGTCCTGAAATTTAGTATTATACCACCCAAGTTACCTTAAAAACTTAGGTTTTGGAAATATGGGTGATTAAATTAGTCGCTATGCGATGTGCGGACAACGATTTGTCTAAGTATGACATGAAATATAATAATAAATACGGAGGTGTGCCAACATTACGTACACGTAGGGTGATAGAATAGGACCAGAACTTCTGTATTATACCACCCAAGTTACCGTAAAAACTTAGGTTTTGGAAATATGGCTGATTAAAGTAGTCGCATTGAGATGTGCGGACAGAGATTTGTCAAAGTATGACATGAAAAATAAAATAAATACGGAAGTGTGCCAACATGACGTACACATTGGATGATAGAATAGGTCCTGAAATTTAGTATTATACCACCAAAGTTACCGTAAAAACTTAGGTTTTGGAAATATGGGTGATTAAATAAGTCGCTATGCGATGGGCGGACAGAGATTTGTCGAAGTTTGACACGAAATATAAAAATAAATACGGAATTGTGGATACATGACGTACACATAGGGTGATAGAATAGGACCAGAACTTCTGTGTAATACCACCCAAGTTACCGTAAAAACTTAGGTTTTGGAAATATGGCTGATTAAATTAGTCGCTATGCGATGTGCGGACAACGATTTGTCAAAGTTTGACACGAAATATAAAAAAAATACGGAGGTGTGCCAACATGACGTACACATAGGATGATAGAATAGGTCCAGAACTTTAGTACTATACCACCCAAGTTACCGTAAAAACTTAGGTTTTGGAAATATGGGTGATTAAATTAGTCGCTATGCGATGTGCGGACAACGATTTGTCTAAGTTTGACATGAAATATAAAAAAAATACGGAATTGTGGATACATGACGTACACATAGGGTGATAGAATAGGTCCAGAACTACTGTACTATACCACCCAAGTTACCTTAAAATCTTAGGTTTTGGATATATGGGTGATTAAATTAGTCGCTATGCGATGTGCGGACAACGATTTGTCTAAGTATGACATGAAATATAATAATAAATACGGAGGTGTGCCAACATTACGTACATATTGGGTGATAGAATAGGACCAGAACTTCTGTATTATACCACCCAAGTTACCGTAAAAACTTAGGTTTTGGAAATATGGCTGATTAAAGTAGTCGCATTGAGATGTGCGGACAGAGATTTGTCGAAGTTTGACAAAAATATAAAAAAAATACGGAGGTGTGCCAACATGACGTACACATAGGATGATAGAATAGGTCCAGAACTTTAGTACTATACCACCCAAGTTACCTTAAAAACTTAGGTTTTGGAAATACGGGTGATTAAAATAGTCGCTTTGGATGTGTGGACAGTGATCCACCTAAGTTTGACATAAAATATTAAATAAATACGGCAGTGTGTCAGCATGACGTACACGTAGGGTGATGAAATAGGACCAGAACTTCTGTATTATACCACCAGAGTTACCGTAAAAACTTAGGTTTTGGAAATATGGCTGATTAAAGTAGTCGCATTGAGATGTGCGGACAGCGATTTGTCAAAGTATGACATGAAAAATAAAATAAATACGGAAGTGTACCAACATGACGTACACATAGGATGATAGAATAGGTCCTGAAATTTAGTATTATACCAACCAAGTTACCTTAAAAACTTAGGTTTTGGAAATATGGGTGATTAAATTAGTCGCTATGCGATGTGCGGACAACGATTTGTCTAAGTTTGACATGAAATATAAAAATAAATACGGAATTGTGGATACATGACGTACACATAGGGTGATAGAATAGGACCAGAACTTCTGTATTATACCACCCAAGTTACCGTAAAAACTTAGGTTTTGGAAATATGGGTGATTAAATTAGTCGCTATGCGATGGGCGGACAGAGATTTGTCGAAGTTTGACACGAAATATAAAAATAAATACGGAATTGTGGATACATGACGTACACATAGGGTGATAGAATAGGACCAGAACTTCTGTGTTATACCACCCAAGTTACCGTAAAAACTTAGGTTTTGGAAATATGGCTGATTAAATTAGTCGCTATGCGATGTGCGGACAACGATTTGTCAAAGTTTGACACGAAATATAAAGAAAATACGGAGGTGTGCCAACATGACGTACACATAGGATGATAGAATAGGTCCAGAACTTTAGTACTATACCACCCAAGTTACCGTAAAAACTTAGGTTTTGGAAATATGGGTGATTAAATTAGTCGCTATGCGATGTGCGGACAACGATTTGTCTAAGTTTGACATGAAATATAAAAATAAATACGGAATTGTGGATACATGACGTACACATAGGGTGATAGAATAGGACCAGAACTTCTCTACTATACCACCCAAGTTACCTTAAAATCTTAGGTTTTGGATATATGGGTGATTAAATTAGTCGCTATGCGATGTGCGGACAACGATTTGTCTAAGTATGACATGAAATATAATAATAAATACGGAGGTGTGCCAACATTACGTACATATAGGGTGATAGAATAGGACCAGAACTTCTGTATTATACCACCCAAGTTACCGTAAAAACTTAGGTTTTGGAAATATGGCTGATTAAAGTAGTCGCATTGAGATGTGCGGACAGCGATTTGTCAAAGTATGACATGAAAAATAAAATAAATTCGGAAGTGTGCCAACATGACGTACACATAGGATGATAGAATAGGTCCTGAAATTTAGTATTATACCACCCAAGTTACCTTAAAAACTTAGGTTTTGGAAATATGGGTGATTAAATTAGTCGCTATGCGATGTGCGGACAACGATTTGTCTAAGTTTGACATGAAATATAAAAATAAATACGGAATTGTGGATACATGACGTACACATAGGGTGATAGAATAGGTCCTGAAATTTAGTATTATACCACCCAAGTTACCTTAAAAACTTAGGTTTTGGAAATATGGGTGATTAAATTAGTCGCTATGCGATGTGCGGACAACGATTTGTCTAAGTATGACATGAAATATAATAATAAATACGGAGGTGTGCCAACATTACGTACACGTAGGGTGATAGAATAGGACCAGAACTTCTGTATTATACCACCCAAGTTACCGTAAAAACTTAGGTTTTGGAAATATGGCTGATTAAAGTAGTCGCATTGAGATGTGCGGACAGCGATTTGTCAAAGTATGACATGAAAAATAAAATAAATACGGAAGTGTGCAACATGACGTACACATAGGATGATAGAATAGGTCCTGAAATTTAGTATTATACCACCCAAGTTACCTTAAAAACTTAGGTTTTGGAAATATGGGTGATTAAATTAGTCGCTATGCGATGTGCGGACAGAGATTTGTCGAAGTTTGACACGAAATATAAAAATAAATACGGAATTGTGGATACATGACGTACACATAGGGTGATAGAATAAGGACCAGAACTTCTGTATTATACCACCCAAGTTACCGTAAAAACTTAGGTTTTGGAAATATGGCTGATTAAATTAGTCGCTATGCGATGTGCGGACAACGATTTGTCGAAGTTTGACACGAAATATAAAAAAAATACGGAGGTGTGCCAACATGACGTACACATAGGATGATAGAATAGGTCCAGAACTTTAGTATTATACACCCAAAATTACCTTAAAAACTTAGGTTTTGGAAAATATGGTGAGATTAAATTAGTCGCTATGCGATGTGCGGACAACGATTTGTCTAGGTTTGACATGAAATATAAAAATAAATACGGAATTGTGGATACATGACGTACACATAGGGTGATAGAATAGGTCCTGAAATTTAGTATCATACCACCCAAGTTACCTTAAAAACTTAGGTTTTGGAAATATGGCTGATTAAAGTAGTCGCTTTGCGATGTGCGGACAGCGATTTGTCTAAGTATGACATGAAAATAATAATAAATACGGAGGTGTGCCAACATTACGTACACGTTAGGGTGATAGAATAGGACCAGAACTTCTGTATTATACCACCCAAGTTACCGTAAAAACTTAGGTTTTGGAATATGGGTGATTAAAGTAGTCGCATTAAGATGTGCGGACAGCGATTTGTCAAAGTATGACATGAAAAATAAAATAAATACGGCAGTGTGTCAGCATGACGTACACGTAGGGTGATGAATAGGACCAGAACTTCTGTATTATACCACCCAAGTTACCGTAAAAACCTAGGTTTTGGAAATATGGCTGATTAAAGTAGTCGCATTGAGATGTGCGGACAGCGATTTGTCAAAGTATGACATGAAAAATAAAATAAATACGGAAGTGTGCCAACATGACGTACACATAGGATGATAGAATAGGTCCTGGAATTTAGTATTATACCACCCAAGTTACCTTAAAAACTTAGGGTTTGGAAATATGGGTGATTTAAATTAGTCGCTATGCGATGTGCGGACAACGATTTGTCTAAGTTTGACATGAAATATAAAAATAAATACGGAATTGTGGATACATGACGTACACATAGGGTGATAGAATAGGTCCTGAAATTTAGTATTATACCACCCAAGTTACCTTAAAAACTTAGGTTTTGGAAATAAGGGTGATTAAATTAGTCGCTATGCGATGTGCGGACAACGATTTGTCTAAGTATGACATGAAATATAATAATAAATACGGAGGTGTGCCAACATTACGTACATTACGTAGGGTGATAGAATAGGACCAGAACTTCTGTATTATACCACCCAAGTTACCGTAAAAACTTAGGTTTTGGAAATATGGGTGATTAAAGTAGTCGCTATGCGATGTGCGGACAACGATTTGTCAAAGTTTGACACGAAATATAAAAAAAATACGGAGGTGTGCCAACATGACGTACACATAGGATGATAGAATAGGTCCAGAACTTTAGTACTATACCACCCAAGTTACCGTAAAAACGTAGGTTTTGGAAATATGGGTGATTAAATTAGTCGCTATGCGATGTGCGGACAACGATTTGTCTAAGTTTGACATGAAATATAAAAATAAATACGGAATTGTGGATACATGACGTACACATAGGGTGATAGAATAGGACCAGAACTTCTGTACTATACCACCCAAGTTACCTTAAAATCTTAGGTTTTGGATATATGGGTGATTAAATTAGTCGCTATGCGATGTGCGGACAACGATTTGTCTAAGTATGACATGAAATATAATAATAAATGGAGGTGTGCCAATATTACGTACATATTGGGTGATAGAATAGGACCAGAACTTCTGTATTATACCACCCAAGTTACCGTAAAAACTTAGGTTTTGGAAATATAGCTGATTAAAGTAGTCGCATTGAGATGTGCGGACAGAGATTTGTTGAAGTTTGACACGAAATATAAAAAAAATACGGAGGTGTGCCAACATGACGTACACATAGGATGATAGAATAGGTCCAGAACTTTAGTACTATACCACCCAAGTTACCTTAAAAACTTAGGTTTTGGAATTACGGGTGATTAAAATAGTCGCTTTGGATGTGTGGACAGTGATCCACCTAAGTTTGACATAAAATATAAAATAAATAAGGCAGTGTGTCAGCATGACGTACACGTAGGGTGATGAAATAGGACCAGAACTTCTGTATTATACCACCAGAGTTACCGTAAAAACTTAGGTTTTGGAAATATGGCTGATTAAAGTAGTCGCATTGAGATGTGCGGACAGCGATTTGTCAAAGTATGACATGAAAAAATAAAATAAATACGGAAGTGTACCAACATGACGTACACATAGGATGATAGAATAGGTCCTGAAATTTAGTATTATACCAACCAAGTTACCTTAAAAACTTAGGTTTTGGAAATATGGGTGATTAAATTAGTCGCTATGCGATGTGCGGACAACGATTTGTCTAAGTTTGACATGAAATATAAAAATAAATACGGAATTGTGGATACATGACGTACACATAGGGTGATAGAATAGGTCCTGAAATTTAGTATTATACCACCCAAGTTACCTTAAAAACTTAGGTTTTGGAAATATGGGTGATTAAATTAGTCGCTATGCGATGTGCGGACAACGATTTGTCTAAGTATGACATGAAATATAATAATAAATACGGAGGTGTGCCAACATTACGTACACGTAGGGTGATAGAATAGGACCAGAACTTCTGTATTATACCACCCAAGTTACCGTAAAAACTTAGGTTTTGGAAATATGGGTGATTAAAGTAGTCGCATTGAGATGTGCGGACAGCGATTTGTCAAAGTATGACATGAAAAATAAAATAAATACGGAAGTGTGCCAACATGACGTACACATAGGATGATAGAATAGGTCCTGAAATTTAGTATTATACCACCCAAGTTACCTTAAAAACTTAGGTTTTGGAAATATGGGTGATTAAATTAGTCGCTATGCGATGTGCGGACAGAGATTTGTCGAAGTTTGACACGAAATATAAAAATAAATACGGAATTGTGGATACATGACGTACACATAGGGTGATACAATAGGACCAGAACTTCTGTATTATACCACCCAAGTTACCGTAAAAACTTAGGTTTTGGAAATATGGCTGATTAAATTAGTCGCTATGCGATGTGCGGACAACGATTTGTCGAAGTTTGACACGAAATATAAAAAATACGGAGGTGTGCCAACATGACGTACACATAGGATGATAGAATAGGTCCAGAACTTTAGTATTATACCACCCAAGTTACCTTAAAAACTTAGGTTTTGGAAATATGGGTGATTAAATTAGTCGCTATGCGATGTGCGGACAACGATTTGTCTAAGTTTGACATGAAATATAAAAATAAATACGGAATTGTGGATACATGACGTACACATAGGGTGATAGAATAGGTCCTGAAATTTAGTATTATACCACCCAAGTTACCTTAAAAACTTAGGTTTTGGAAATATGGCTGATTAAAATAGTCGCTTTGCGATGTGCGGACAGCGATTTGTCTAAGTATGACATGAAATATAATAATAAATACGGAGGTGTGCCAACATTACGTACACGTAGGGTGATAGAATAGGACCAGAACTTCTGTATTATACCACCCAAGTTACCGTAAAAACTTAGGTTTTGGAAATATGGGTGATTAAAGTAGTCGCATTGAGATGTGCGGACAACGATTTGTCAAAGTATGACATGAAAAATAAAATAAATACGGCAGTGTGTCAGCATGACGTACACGTAGGGTGATGAAATAGGACCAGAACTTCTGTATTATACCACCCAAGTTACCGTAAAAACCTAGGTTTTGGAAATATGGCTGATTAAAGTAGTCGCATTGAGATGTGCGGACAGCGATTTGTCAAAGTATGACATGAAAAATAAAATAAATACGGAAGTGTGCCAACATGACGTACACATAGGATGATAGAATAGGTCCTGAAATTTAGTATTATACCACCCAAGTTACCTAAAAAACTTAGGTTTTGGAAATATGGGTGATTAAATTAGTCGCTATGCGATGTGCGGACAACGATTTGTCTAAGTTTGACATGAAATATAAAAATAAATACGGAATTGTGGATACATGACGTACACATAGGGTGATAGAATAGGTCCTGAAATTTAGTATTATACCACCCAAGTTACCTTAAAACTTAGGTTTTGGAAATATGGGTGATTAAATTAGTCGCTATGCGTTGTGCGGACAACGATTTGTCTAAGTATGACATGAAATATAAAAATAAATACGGAATTGTGGATACATGACGTACACATAGGGTGATAGAATAGGTCCTGAAATTTAGTATTATACCACCCAAGTTACCTTAAAAACTTAGGTTTTGGAAATATGGGTGATTAAATAGTCGCTATGCGATGTGCGGACAACGATTTGTCTAAGTATGTCATGAAATATAATAATAAATACGGAGGTGTGCCAACATTACGTACATTACGTAGGGTGATAGAATAGGACCAGAACTTCTGTATTATACCACCCAAGTTACCGTAAAAACTTAGGTTTTGGAAATATGGGTGATTAAAGTAGTCGCTATGCGATGTGCGGACAACGATTTGTCAAAGTTTGACACGAAATATAAAAAAAATACGGAGGTGTGCCAACATGACGTACACATAGGATGATAGAATAGGTCCAGAACTTTAGTACTATACCACCCAAGTTACCGTAAAAACTTAGGTTTTGGAAATATGGGTGATTAAATTAGTCGCTATGCGATGTGCGGACAACGATTTGTCTAAGTTTGACATGAAATATAAAAATAAATACGGAATTGTGGATACATGACGTACACATAGGGTTGATAGAATAGGTCCTGAAATTTAGTATCATACCACCCAAGTTACCTTAAAAACTTAGGTTTTGGAAATATGGCTGATTAAAGTAGTCGCTTTGCGATGTGCGGACAGCGATTTGTCTAAGTATGACATGAAATATAATAATAAATACGGAGGTGTGCCAACATTACGTACACGTAGGGTGATAGAATAGGACCAGAACTTCTGTATTATACCACCCAAGTTACCGTAAAAACTTAGGTTTTGGAAATATGGGTGATTAAAGTAGTCGCATTGAGATGTGCGGACAGCGATTTGTCAAAGTATGACATGAAAAATAAAATAAATACGGCAGTGTGTCAGCATGACGTACACGTAGGGTGATGAAATAGGACCAGAACTTCTGTATTATACCACCCAAGTTACCGTAAAAACCTAGGTTTTGGAAATATGGCTGATTAAAGTAGTCGCATTGAGATGTGCGGACAGCGATTTGTCAAAGTATGACATGAAAAATAAAATAAATACGGAAGTGTGCCAACATGACGTACACATAGGATGATAGAATAGGTCCTGGAATTTAGTATTATACCACCCAAGTTACCTTAAAAACTTAGGTTTTGGAAATATGGGTGATTAAATTAGTCGCTATGCGATGTGCGGACAACGATTTGTCTAAGTTTGACATGAAATATAAAAATAAATACGGAATTGTGGATACATGACGTACACATAGGGTGATAGAATAGGTCCTGAAATTTAGTATTATACCACCCAAGTTACCTTAAAAACTTAGGTTTTGGAAATATGGGTGATTAAATTAGTCGCTATGCGATGTGCGGACAACGATTTGTCTAAGTATGACATGAAATATAATAATAAATACGGAGGTGTGCCAACATTACGTACATTACGTAGGGTGATAGAATAGGACCAGAACTTCTGTATTATACCACCCAAGTTACCGTAAAAACTTAGGTTTTGGAAATATGGGTGATTAAAGTAGTCGCTATGCGATGTGCGGACAACGATTTGTCAAAGTTTGACACGAAATATAAAAAAAATACGGAGGTGTGCCAACATGACGTACACATAGGATGATAGAATAGGTCCAGAACTTTAGTACTATACCACCCAAGTTACCGTAAAAACTTAGGTTTTGGAAATATGGGTGATTAAATTAGTCGCTATGCGATGTGCGGACAACGATTTGTCTAAGTTTGACATGAAATATAAAAATAAATACGGAATTGTGGATACATGACGTACACATAGGGTGATAGAATAGGACCAGAACTTCTGTACTATACCACCCAAGTTACCTTAAAATCTTAGGTTTTGGATATATGGGTGATTAAATTAGTCGCTATGCGATGTGCGGACAACGATTTGTCTAAGTATGACATGAAATATAATAATAAATGGAGGTGTGCCAACATTACGTACATATTGGGTGATAGAATAGGACCAGAACTTCTGTATTATACCACCCAAGTTACCGTAAAAACTTAGGTTTTGGAAATATGGCTGATTAAAGTAGTCGCATTGAGATGTGCGGACAGAGATTTGTTGAAGTTTGACACGAAATATAAAAAAAATACGGAGGTGTGCCAACATGACGTACACATAGGATGATAGAATAGGTCCAGAACTTTAGTACTATACCACCCAAGTTACCTTAAAAACTTAGGTTTTGGAATTACGGGTGATTAAAATAGTCGCTTTGGATGTGTGGACAGTGATCCACCTAAGTTTGACATAAAATATAAAATAAATAAGGCAGTGTGTCAGCATGACGTACACGTAGGGTGATGAAATAGGACCAGAACTTCTGTATTATACCACCAGAGTTACCGTAAAAACTTAGGTTTTGGAAATATGGCTGATTAAAGTAGTCGCATTGAGATGTGCGGACAGCGATTTGTCAAAGTATGACATGAAAAATAAAATAAATACGGAAGTGTACCAACATGACGTACACATAGGATGATAGAATAGGTCCTGAAATTTAGTATTATACCAACCAAGTTACCTTAAAAACTTAGGTTTTGGAAATATGGGTGATTAAATTAGTCGCTATGCGATGTGCGGACAACGATTTGTCTAAGTTTGACATGAAATATAAAAATAAATACGGAATTGTGGATACATGACGTACACATAGGGTGATAGAATAGGTCCTGAAATTTAGTATTATACCACCCAAGTTACCTTAAAAACTTAGGTTTTGGAAATATGGGTGATTAAATTAGTCGCTATGCGATGTGCGGACAACGATTTGTCTAAGTATGACATGAAATATAATAATAAATACGGAGGTGTGCCAACATTACGTACACGTAGGGTGATAGAATAGGACCAGAACTTCTGTATTATACCACCCAAGTTACCGTAAAAACTTAGGTTTTGGAAATATGGGTGATTAAAGTAGTCGCATTGAGATGTGCGGACAGCGATTTGTCAAAGTATGACATGAAAAATAAAATAAATACGGAAGTGTGCCAACATGACGTACACATAGGATGATAGAATAGGTCCTGAAATTTAGTATTATACCACCCAAGTTACCTTAAAAACTTAGGTTTTGGAAATATGGGTGATTAAATTAGTCGCTATGCGATGTGCGGACAGAGATTTGTCGAAGTTTGACACGAAATATAAAAATAAATACGGAATTGTGGATACATGACGTACACATAGGGTGATACAATAGGACCAGAACTTCTATATTATACCACCCAAGTTACCGTAAAAACTTAGGTTTTGGAAATATGGCTGATTAAATTAGTCGCTATGCGATGTGCGGACAACGATTTGTCGAAGTTTGACACGAAATATAAAAAAATACGGAGGTGTGCCAACATGACGTACACATAGGATGATAGAATAGGTCCAGAACTTTAGTATTATACCACCCAAGTTACCTTAAAAACTTAGGTTTTGGAAATATGGGTGATTAAATTAGTCGCTATGCGATGTGCGGACAACGATTTGTCTAAGTTTGACATGAAATATAAAAATAAATACGGAATTGTGGATACATGACGTACACATAGGGTGATAGAATAGGTCCTGAAATTTAGTATTATACCACCCAAGTTACCTTAAAAACTTAGGTTTTGGAAATATGGCTGATTAAAATAGTCGCTTTGCGATGTGCGGACAGCGATTTGTCTAAGTATGACATGAAATATAATAATAAATACGGAGGTGTGCCAACATTACGTACACGTAGGGTGATAGAATAGGACCAGAACTTCTGTATTATACCACCCAAGTTACCGTAAAAACTTAGGTTTTGGAAATATGGGTGATTAAAGTAGTCGCATTGAGATGTGCGGACAACGATTTGTCAAAGTATGACATGAAAAATAAAATAAATACGGCAGTGTGTCAGCATGACGTACACGTAGGGTGATGAAATAGGACCAGAACTTCTGTATTATACCACCCAAGTTACCGTAAAAACCTAGGTTTTGGAAATATGGCTGATTAAAGTAGTCGCATTGAGATGTGCGGACAGCGATTTGTCAAAGTATGACATGAAAAATAAAATAAATACGGAAGTGTGCCAACATGACGTACACATAGGATGATAGAATAGGTCCTGAAATTTAGTATTATACCACCCAAGTTACCTTAAAAACTTAGGTTTTGGAAATATGGGTGATTAAATTAGTCGCTATGCGATGTGCGGACAACGATTTGTCTAAGTTTGACATGAAATATAAAAATAAATACGGAATTGTGGATACATGACGTACACATAGGGTGATAGAATAGGTCCTGAAATTTAGTATTATACCACCCAAGTTACCTTAAAAACTTAGGTTTTGGAAATATGGGTGATTAAATTAGTCGCTATGCGATGTGCGGACAACGATTTGTCTAAGTATGACATGAAATATAATAATAAATACGGAGGTGTGCCAACATTACGTACATTACGTAGGGTGATAGAATAGGACCAGAACTTCTGTATTATACCACCCAAGTTACCGTAAAAACTTAGGTTTTGGAAATATGGGTGATTAAAGTAGTCGCATTGAGATGTGCGGACAGCGATTTGTCAAAGTATGACATGAAAAATAAAATAAATACGGAAGTGTGCCAACATGACGTACACATTGGATGATAGAATAGGTCCTAAAATTTAGTATTATACCACCCAAGTTACCGTAAAAACTTAGGTTTTGGAAATATGGGTGATTAAATTAGTCGCTATGCGATGGGCGGACAGAGATTTGTCGAAGTTTGACACGAAATATAAAAATAAATACGGAATTGTGGATACATGACGTACACATAGGGTGATAGAATAGGACCAGAACTTCTGTGTTATACCACCCAAGTTACCGTAAAAACTTAGGTTTTGGAAATATGGCTGATTAAATTAGTCGCTATGCGATGTGCGGACAACGATTTGTCAAAGTTTGACACGAAATATAAAAAAAATACGGAGGTGTGCCAACATGACGTACACATAGGATGATAGAATAGGTCCAGAACTTTAGTACTATACCACCCAGGTTACCGTAAAAACTTAGGTTTTGGAAATATGGGTGATTAAATTAGTCGCTATGCGATGTGCAGACAACGATTTGTCTAAGTTTGACATGAAATATAAAAATAAATACGGAATTGTGGATACATGACGTACACATATGGTGATAGAATAGGACCAGAACGTCTGTACTATACCACCCAAGTTACCTTAAAATCTTAGGTTTTGGATATATGGGTGATTAAATTAGTCGCTATGCGATGTGCGGACAACGATTTGTCTAAGTATGACATGAAATATAATAATAAATACGGAGGTGTGCCAACATTACGTACATATTGGGTGATAGAATAGGACCAGAACTTCTGTATTATACCACCCAAGTTACCGTAAAATCTTAGGTTTTGGAAATATGGCTGATTAAAGTAGTCGCATTGAGATGTGCGGACAGAGATTTGTCGAAGTTTGACACGAAATATAAAAAAAATTCGGAGGTGTGCCAACTTGACGTACACATAGGATGATAGAATAGGTCCAGAACCTTAGTACTATACCACCCAAGTTACCTTAAAAACTTAGGTTTTGGAAATACGGGTGATTAAAATAGTCGCTTTGGATGTGTGGACAGTGATCCACCTAAGTTTGACATAAAATATAAAATAAATACGGCAGTGTGTCAGCATGACGTACACGTAGGGTGATGAAATAGGACCAGAACTTCTGTATTATACCACCAGAGTTACCGTAAAAACTTAGGTTTTGGAAATATGGCTGATTAAAGTAGTCGCATTGAGATGTGCGGACAGCGATTTGTCAAAGTATGACATGAAAAATAAAATAAATACGGAAGTGTACCAACATGACGTACACATAGGATGATAGAATAGGTCCTGAAATTTAGTATTATACCAACCAAGTTACCTTAAAAACTTAGGTTTTGGAAATATGGGTGATTAAATTAGTCGCTATGCGATGTGCGGACAACGATTTGTCTAAGTTTGACATGAAATATAAAAATAAATACGGAATTGTGGATACATGACGTACACATAGGGTGATAGAATAGGACCAGAACTTCTGTATTATACCACCCAAGTTACCGTAAAAACTTAGGTTTTGGAAATATGGGTGATTAAATTAGTCGCTATGCGATGGGCGGACAGAGATTTGTCGAAGTTTGACACGAAATATAAAAATAAATACGGAATTGTGGATACATGACGTACACATAGGGTGATAGAATAGGACCAGAACTTCTGTACTATACCACCCACATTACCTTAAAATCTTAGGTTTTGGATATATGGGTGATTAAATTAGTCGCTATGCGATGTGCGGACAACGATTTGTCTAAGTATGACATGAAATATAATAATAAATATGGAGGTGTGCCAACATTACGTACATATTGGGTGATAGAATAGGACCAGAACTTCTGTATTATACCACCCAAGTTACCGTAAAAACTTAGGTTTTGGAAATATGGCTGATTAAAGTAGTCGCATTGAGATGTGCGGACAGAGATTTGTCGAAGTTTGACACGAAATATAAAAAAAAATACGGAGGTGTGCCAACATGACGTACACATAGGATGATAGAAAGGGTCCAGAACTTTAGTATTATACCACCCAAGTTACCTTAAAAACTTAAGTTTTGGAAATATGGCTGATTAAATTAGTCGCTATGCGATGTGCGGACAACGATTTGTCGTAGTTTGACACGAAATATAAAAAAAATACGGAGGTGTGCCAACATGACGTACACATAGGATGATAGAATAGGTCCAGAACTTTAGTATTATACCACCCAAGTTACCTTAAAAACTTAGGTTTTGGAAATATGGGTGATTAAATTAGTCGCTATGCGATGTGCGGACAACGATTTGTCTAAGTTTGACATGAAATATAAAAATAAATACGGAATTGTGGATACATGACGTACACATAGGGTGATAGAATAGGTCCTGAAATTTAGTATTATACCACCCAAGTTACCTTAAAAACTTAGGTTTTGGAAATATGGTTGATTAAATTAGTCGCTATGCAATGTGCGGACAACGATTTGTCTAAGTATGACATGAAATATAATAATAAATACGGAGGTGTGCCAACATTACGTACATTACGTAGGGTGATAGAATAGGACCAGAACTTCTGTATTATACCACCCAAGTTACCGTAAAAACTTAGGTTTTGGAAATATGGGTGATTAAAGTAGTCGCATTGAGATGTGCGGACAGCGATTTGTCGAAGTTCGACACGAAATATAAAAATAAATACGGAATTGTGGATACATGACTTACACATAGGGTGATAGAATAGGACCAGAACTTCTGTGTTATACCACCCAAGTTACCGTAAAAACTTAGGTTTTGGAAATATGGCTGATTAAATTAGTCGCTATGCGATGTGCGGACAACGATTTGTCAAAGTTTGACACGAAATATAAAAAAAATACGGAGGTGTGCCAACATGACGTACACATAGGATGATAGAATAGGTCCAGAACTTTAGTACTATACCACCCAAGTTACCGTAAAAACTTAGGTTTTGGAAATATGGGTGATTAAATTAGTCGCTATGCGATGTGCGGACAACGATTTGTCTAAGATTGACATGAAATATAAAAGTAAATACGGAATTGTGGATACATGACGTAGACATAGGGTGATAGAATAGGATCAGAACTTCTGTACTATACCACCCAAGTTACCTTAAAATCTTAGGTTTTGGATATATGGGTGATTAAATTAGTCGCTATGCGATGTGCGGACAACGATTTGTCTAAGTATGACATGAAATATAATAATAAATACGGAGGTGTGCCAACATTACGTACATATTGGGTGATAGAATAGGACCAGAACCTCTGTATTATACCACCCAAGTTACCGTAAAAACTTAGGTTTTGGAAATATGGCTGATTAAAGTAGTCGCATTGAGATGTGCGGACAGAGATTTGTCGAAGTTTGACACGAAATATAAAAAAAATACGGAGGTGTGCCAACATGACGTACACATAGGATGATAGAATAGGTCCAGAACCTTAGTACTATACCACCCAAGTTACCTTAAAAACTTAGGTTTTGGAAATACGGGTGATTAAAATAGTCGCTTTGGATGTGTGGACAGTGATCCACCTAAGTTTGACATAAAATATAAAATAAATACGGCAGTGTGTCAGCATGACGTACACGTAGGGTGATGAAATAGGACCAGAACTTCTGTATTATACCACCAGAGTTACCGTAAAAACTTAGGTTTTGGAAATATGGCTGATTAAAGTAGTCGCATTGAGATGTGCGGACAGCGATTTGTCAAAGTATGACATGAAAAATAAAATAAATACGGAAGTGTACCAACATGACGTACACATAGGATGATAGAATAGGTCCTGAAATTTAGTATTATACCAACCAAGTTACCTTAAAAACTTAGGTTTTGGAAATATGGGTGATTAAATTAGTCGCTATGCGATGTGCGGACAACGATTTGTCTAAGTTTGACATGAAATATAAAAATAAATACGGAATTGTGGATACATGACGTACACATAGGGTGATAGAATAGGACCAGAACTTCTGTATTATACCACCCAAGTTACCGTAAAAACTTAGGTTTTGGAAATATGGGTGATTAAATTAGTCGCTATGCGATGGGCGGACAGAGATTTGTCGAAGTTTGACACGAAATATAAAAATAAATACGGAATTGTGGATACATGACGTACACATAGGGTGATGGAATAGGACCAGAACTTCTGTACTATACCACCCACGTTACCTTAAAATCTTAGGTTTTGGATATATGGGTGATTAAATTAGTCGCTATGCGATGTGCGGACAACGATTTGTCTAAGTATGACATGAAATATAATAATAAATATGGAGGTGTGCCAACATTACGTACATATTGGGTGATAGAATAGGACCAGAACTTCTGTATTATACCACCCAAGTTACCGTAAAAACTTAGGTTTTGGAAATATGGCTGATTAAAGTAGTCGCATTGAGATGTGCGGACAGAGATTTGTCGAAGTTTGACACGAAATATAAAAAAAAATACGGAGGTGTGCCAACATGACGTACACATAGGATGATAGAATAGGTCCAGAACTTTAGTATTATACCACCCAAGTTACCTTAAAAACTTAAGTTTTGGAAATATGGCTGATTAAATTAGTCGCTATGCGATGTGCGGACAACGATTTGTCGTAGTTTGACACGAAATATAAAAAAAATACGGAGGTGTGCCAACATGACGTACACATAGGATGATAGAATAGGTCCAGAACTTTAGTATTATACCACCCAAGTTACCTTAAAAACTTAGGTTTTGGAAATATGGGTGATTAAATTAGTCGCTATGCGATGTGCGGACAACGATTTGTCTAAGTTTGACATGAAATATAAAAATAAATACGGAATTGTGGATACATGACGTACACATAGGGTGATAGAATAGGTCCTGAAATTTAGTATTATACCACCCAAGTTACCTTAAAAACTTAGGTTTTGGAAATATGGTTGATTAAATTAGTCGCTATGCAATGTGCGGACAACGATTTGTCTAAGTATGACATGAAATATAATAATAAATACGGAGGTGTGCCAACATTACGTACATTACGTAGGGTGATAGAATAGGACCAGAACTTCTGTATTATACCACCCAAGTTACCGTAAAAACTTAGGTTTTGGAAATATGGGTGATTAAAGTAGTCGCATTGAGATGTGCGGACAGCGATTTGTCGAAGTTTGACACGAAATATAAAAATAAATACGGAATTGTGGATACATGACTTACACATAGGGTGATAGAATAGGACCAGAACTTCTGTGTTATACCACCCAAGTTACCGTAAAAACTTAGGTTTTGGAAATATGGCTGATTAAATTAGTCGCTATGCGATGTGCGGACAACGATTTGTCAAAGTTTGACACGAAATATAAAAAAAATACGGAGGTGTGCCAACATGACGTACACATAGGATGATAGAATAGGTCCAGAACTTTAGTACTATACCACCCAAGTTACCGTAAAAACTTAGGTTTTGGAAATATGGGTGATTAAATTAGTCGCTATGCGATGTGCGGACAACGATTTGTCTAAGATTGACATGAAATATAAAAGTAAATACGGAATTGTGGATACATGACGTAGACATAGGGTGATAGAATAGGATCAGAACTTCTGTACTATACCACCCAAGTTACCTTAAAATCTTAGGTTTTGGATATATGGGTGATTAAATTAGTCGCTATGCGATGTGCGGACAACGATTTGTCTAAGTATGACATGAAATATAATAATAAATACGGAGGTGTGCCAACATTACGTACATATTGGGTGATAGAATAGGACCAGAACCTCTGTATTATACCACCCAAGTTACCGTAAAAACTTAGGTTTTGGAAATATGGCTGATTAAAGTAGTCGCATTGAGATGTGCGGACAGAGATTTGTCGAAGTTTGACACGAAATATAAAAAAAATACGGAGGTGTGCCAACATGACGTACACATAGGATGATAGAATAGGTCCAGAACTTTAGTACTATACCACCCAAGTTACCTTAAAAACTTAGGTTTTGGAAATACGGGTGATTAAAATAGTCGCTTTGGATGTGTGGACAGTGATCCACCTAAGTTTGACATAAAATATAAAATAAATACGGCAGTGTGTCAGCATGACGTACACGTAGGGTGATGAAATAGGACCAGAACTTCTGTATTATACCACCAGAGTTACCGTAAAAACTTAGGTTTTGGAAATATGGCTGATTAAAGTAGTCGCATTGAGATGTGCGGACAGCGATTTGTCAAAGTATGACATGAAAAATAAAATAAATACGGAAGTTTACCAACATGACGTACACATAGGATGATAGAATAGGTCCTGAAATTTAGTATTATACCAACCAAGTTACCTTAAAAACTTAGGTTTTGGAAATATGGGTGATTAAATTAGTCGCTATGCGATGTGCGGACAACGATTGGTCTAAGTTTGACATGAAATATAAAAATAAATACGGAATCGTGGATACATGACGTACACATAGGGTGATAAAATAGGACCAGAACTTCTGTATTATACCACCCAAGTTACCGTAAAAACTTAGGTTTTGGAAATATGGGTGATTAAATTAGTCGCTATGCGATGGGCGGACAGAGATTTGTTGAAGTTTGACACGAAATATAAAAATAAATACGGAATTGTGGATACATGACGTACACATAGGGTGATAGAATAGGACCAGAACTTCTGTGTTATACCACCCAAGTTACCGTAAAAACTTAGGTTTTGGAAATATGGCTGATTAAATTAGTCGCTATGCGATGTGCGGACAACGATTTGTCAAAGTTTGACACGAAATATAAAAAAAATACGGAGGTGTGCCAACATGACGTACACATAGGATGATAGAATAGGTCCAGAACTTTAGTACTATACCACCCAAGTTACCGTAAAAACTTAGGTTTTGGAAATATGGGTGATTAAATTAGTCGCTATGCGATGGGCGGACAGAGATTTGTCGAAGTTTGACACGAAATATAAAAATAAATACGGAATTGTGGATACATGACGTACACATAGGGTGATAGAATAGGACCAGAACTTCTGTACTATACCACCCAAGTTACCTTAAAATCTTAGGTTTTGGATATATGGGTGATTAAATTAGTCGCTATGCGATGTGCGGACAACGATTTGTCTAAGTATGATATGAAATATAATAATAAATACGGAGGTGTGCCAACATTACGTACATATTGGGTGATAGAATAGGACCAGAACTTCTGTATTATACCACCCAAGTTACCTTAAAAACTTAGGTTTTGGAAATATGGGTGATTAAATTATTCGCTATGCGATGTGCGGACAACGATTTGTCTAAGTATGACATGAAATATAATAATAAATACGGAGGTGTGCCAACATTACGTACATTACGTAGGGTGATAGAATAGGACCAGAACTTCTGTATTATACCACCAGAGTTACCGTAAAAACTTAGGTTTTGGAAATATGGCTGATTAAAGTAGTCGCATTGAGATGTGCGGACAGCGATTTGTCAAAGTATGACATGAAAAATAAAATAAATACGGAAGTGTACCAACATGACGTACACATAGGATGATAGAATAGGTCCTGAAATTTAGTATTATACCAACCAAGTTACCTTAAAAACTTAGGTTTTGGAAATATGGGTGATTAAATTAGTCGCTATGCGATGTGCGGACAACGATTTGTCTAAGTTTGACATGAAATATAAAAATAAATACGGAATTGTGGATACATGACGTACACATAGGGTGATAGAATAGGTCCTGAAATTTAGTATTATACCACCCAAGTTACCTTAAAAACTTAGGTTTTGGAAATATGGGTGATTAAATTAGTCGCTATGCGATGTGCGGACAACGATTTGTCTAAGTATGACATGAAATATAATAATAAATACGGAGGTGTGCCAACATTACGTACACGTAGGGTGATAGAATAGGACCAGAACTTCTGTATTATACCACCCAAGTTACCGTAAAAACTTAGGTTTTGGAAATATGGGTGATTAAAGTAGTCGCATTGAGATGTGCGGACAGCGATTTGTCAAAGTATGACATGAAAAATAAAATAAATACGGAAGTGTGCCAACATGACGTACACATAGGATGATAGAATAGGTCCTGAAATTTAGTATTATACCACCCAAGTTACCTTAAAAACTTAGGTTTTGGAAATATGGGTGATTAAATTAGTCGCTATGCGATGTGCGGACAGAGATTTGTCGAAGTTTGACACGAAATATAAAAATAAATACGGAATTGTGGATACATGACGTACACATAGGGTGATACAATAGGACCAGAACTTCTATATTATACCACCCAAGTTACCGTAAAAACTTAGGTTTTGGAAATATGGCTGATTAAATTAGTCGCTATGCGATGTGCGGACAACGATTTGTCGAAGTTTGACACGAAATATAAAAAAATACGGAGGTGTGCCAACATGACGTACACATAGGATGATAGAATAGGTCCAGAACTTTAGTATTATACCACCCAAGTTACCTTAAAAACTTAGGTTTTGGAAATATGGGTGATTAAATTAGTCGCTATGCGATGTGCGGACAACGATTTGTCTAAGTTTGACATGAAATATAAAAATAAATACGGAATTGTGGATACATGACGTACACATAGGGTGATAGAATAGGTCCTGAAATTTAGTATTATACCACCCAAGTTACCTTAAAAACTTAGGTTTTGGAAATATGGCTGATTAAAATAGTCGCTTTGCGATGTGCGGACAGCGATTTGTCTAAGTATGACATGAAATATAATAATAAATACGGAGGTGTGCCAACATTACGTACACGTAGGGTGATAGAATAGGACCAGAACTTCTGTATTATACCACCCAAGTTACCGTAAAAACTTAGGTTTTGGAAATATGGGTGATTAAAGTAGTCGCATTGAGATGTGCGGACAACGATTTGTCAAAGTATGACATGAAAAATAAAATAAATACGGCAGTGTGTCAGCATGACGTACACGTAGGGTGATGAAATAGGACCAGAACTTCTGTATTATACCACCCAAGTTACCGTAAAAACCTAGGTTTTGGAAATATGGCTGATTAAAGTAGTCGCATTGAGATGTGCGGACAGCGATTTGTCAAAGTATGACATGAAAAATAAAATAAATACGGAAGTGTGCCAACATGACGTACACATAGGATGATAGAATAGGTCCTGAAATTTAGTATTATACCACCCAAGTTACCTTAAAAACTTAGGTTTTGGAAATATGGGTGATTAAATTAGTCGCTATGCGATGTGCGGACAACGATTTGTCTAAGTTTGACATGAAATATAAAAATAAATACGGAATTGTGGATACATGACGTACACATAGGGTGATAGAATAGGTCCTGAAATTTAGTATTATACCACCCAAGTTACCTTAAAAACTTAGGTTTTGGAAATATGGGTGATTAAATTAGTCGCTATGCGATGTGCGGACAACGATTTGTCTAAGTATGACATGAAATATAATAATAAATACGGAGGTGTGCCAACATTACGTACATTACGTAGGGTGATAGAATAGGACCAGAACTTCTGTATTATACCACCCAAGTTACCGTAAAAACTTAGGTTTTGGAAATATGGGTGATTAAAGTAGTCGCATTGAGATGTGCGGACAGCGATTTGTCAAAGTATGACATGAAAAATAAAATAAATACGGAAGTGTGCCAACATGACGTACACATTGGATGATAGAATAGGTCCTAAAATTTAGTATTATACCACCCAAGTTACCGTAAAAACTTAGGTTTTGGAAATATGGGTGATTAAATTAGTCGCTATGCGATGGGCGGACAGAGATTTGTCGAAGTTTGACACGAAATATAAAAATAAATACGGAATTGTGGATACATGACGTACACATAGGGTGATAGAATAGGACCAGAACTTCTGTGTTATACCACCCAAGTTACCGTAAAAACTTAGGT